>JARYGA010042835.1:0-39398 GCA_030545235.1 Helianthus tuberosus
AGGGAAGCTAAGTCCCAGGTATGTTGGACCTTTTGAGATTATTAGAAGAATAGGACCTGTAGCCTATCAGCTACAACTGCCAGAGGAAATGGAAGGAATACATGATGTATTTCATGTATCAAATTTCAAGAAATGGTTAGCTGATGAATCACTGATGGTACCTCTTAAGGATATAGAAGTAAATGAACAATTAAAATTTGTAGAAAGGCCTCTACAAATTGAAGACAGGAAGATTAAGAATCTTAAGCACAAGAGATTAGTTCTGGTCAAGGTAAAGTGGGACTCCAAAAGAGGACCAAAATACACATGGGAGCTTGAATCAGAAATGCAAAGAAAATATCCACACATGTTCCAGTAGACCTCGAGGACAAGCTCTAAAACAAGGTGGGGAGGATATAACAACCCTAAAGTAAACCGACACCCTCGTAATATTTTCCGACACCCTAAAAATATTTTTAAATACCCCTATATGTCTTAAAATACACCCCATACGCGAAAACGGGATCTGAATACCTTAATTATTATTAAAATAAATTAAAAATTGGAATTTTGGGTTTAAGGCAGGCCGCGTAAGCCACCCCTCAACCCTTACGAGGGCCGCGACAAGGTGAAAGCTAGTGAAACCCTGGGCCGCCACGTGGCCCAACACACGTCGAAGCTAGCTGATGACCCGGATCACCTAAACCCTACCCGGGCTACTACGCGGGCCGCGTAGGCCCTGGTCTTGTTTTACACGGTCCGCGAGAAGGCCCAAATTAGGCCCTATATAATGGGAGCTCGGGGTAACAGTTTCAGTCGCTCAAAATTCGACTTTCTCTCTCAATTTCTTAGTAGTATACACTATACTCGGGTATAATACCCCCTAAATAACGAGGTTCTGCTCCGTTGTAAGTATCATAACCCTTGGATACGTATCAGATACTCTGCCCGATTGATCTAGGGTTCCGTAACGGCTGTCGTGGTTCTGCACGACGTAGTCGTTGGAATGCCGTCTCGGGGAGGGTATTACTAATGCTAAAATGGGTTATTATACTAACACGTGTGCATTTGTGTAATGTATAGATTATTCCTAGGAAACCCTTATAGAAAATCTAAGACAACAATGTGAGTAATCTCCTTTTTGCAAACTGTTTTTACAAAACCTCACTTAACTAATTATATATTAAACAATTATTGAGTATTTGTAAGGATACAATTATCGTCGATATGTTGGGGTTTTGTATACAAAATTTGTTACTGGAGGGGTAACATTCCACAAGTCAGGTCTGACAATATCGTGGGTGGTAATTGGTATGACTTGGAAACAAATGTAATTGCGAGACCGCCCTCAATACTGTACAACGGTTTTTAATAAAACTTGATTGAACTGGGATTCACTCACCAGTATTTCCCACTGACAAAATGTTTTTAAACGCGTTTCAGGTAACAATATGTGAAAGCCAAATAGAAGCCAGCTGGAGAGCACTAAAGGCTTGGAAAAGTGGCAATAAAGTTACCTAAAATAAAATAGATGTTTTTATTAAATAAAAATAGGATTTATTCCTATGAAATTGTGTGTACTGAAAACTTGGGTTTATCCCATGTGTTTTATATTATGAAAGTGTGGTATTTTACTCTGATCACATATTTTCTAACTACGGTCCTGATGTAATTTCCGCTGCCAAATTAGGCAATAACAGGATACCACCAAAACTGGCCGCGGCCGCCCGTTCCTGTCTTTGTATAGGGGGCGGGGGTTGCGACACATAAGCCAAGCTCTAGCTTTGTCACGCAATAAGAATGGAAACAACCTCAACCGAACAACATCCTCCGAAACATCCCTAATCTTGAACGTCGAAAAAACTTCGAGAAAAGCAGCTATATGTCGTCCAGGATCTTCGTGCTCGCGCCCGTCAAACTGTACCGAATTCTGCACCATGTTAATAATACTAGATTTAATTTCAAAAGTAGGTGCATCTATAGTAGGTCTAACAATACTCGGCTCCAGGACTGCCCCTCCGGGCTGGTTTGACTCATTCAAAGGTCGCTCGTCGTCCGCCATGATTGTGTTTCCTCCGTCCCCTGAGCCCTCGGCTTCAGCGGGTACTACCTGCTCCGACTCACCCGCTGCGAGTTGCAACGCAACCGCACGCGATCTTTCGCGAAAACGTCTCCTCATATCACGTTCAGGTTCGTCAGACGGCTCAACAGGGTCGGGAGCGGGGGTTGTGGACATCAGCCTGCAAACGAAAAAATTGACACAATGAATATTTTATTAATATAATAAGGCTGTTTTTTTTTTGCTGAATTAAAACAGAATTTGTATAAAAATGGGCTGAAATTTTATAAAAATTCAAAGGCGGGCCCGGAATTTTATAAAAATTAAAACAAATGAAATAATCGAATCGGCTAGTATAAAAATGATTTTTCGGAGCCGAAAACTCAAAGAATAAATGAATAATTAGTCCGAATTCGAACAAATAAATGAAATAAAGATTTACAAGAGTTTAAAAAAATAAGCTTGAAAACAAATAAATTAAATTAAAAAAAAAGAAATATTAACAAATAAATCAACAAATAAATAATCAAGAAATATTCACAAATATTCACAAGTATGTACACCGATAAAATAATGACTCGGTCGTTCCTAAAGCTCGCCACATCCCCGGCAACGGCGCCAAAAATTTCATGTGTGCGCGTATATACAAGTTTTTACAATGAATCTTACACACGATTCGGTTTTAAATTTATAAAAATGATTTATACTTCAACAATAAAACACACACGAAAGGGCAAATGTACCCCGTCATACATGTAGTAAAGTATCGGTAAGAACCAAGTGTAGTTCCAAGGATGTGGGCGGAGAAATAATACTAGACCTTTATAATTAAACTACCGGTAGGAAGATAAGTGAGCGATTTTCTAAAAACTAAAATAAGCATAAACAAATATTTATAAGAACATAATAGACTCCAAATAAGAAAATAAATATATAGCCTTGCTTTATACACAACCAAAGTATATAAACTAAGTCGGTTTTGTCACTTGAAACATTTGGTCAATTTTCCATTTTCAAGACAATTAGTATCCCTTTCGGGAATCCTAACATGACAATCATTCGGAAAGCTAAAACGATAAACACACTTTAACCACCTAAAATTGTTCTTTAACGTGCAATTGAGAGATGTCTATGAAAATCCCCTAAAGATAAGTTAGTCATCCGTTAAGAATTTTCTAACCTCACTTAATCAAGGAAAGTGACACCGATAAACACAATGCAACCACCAAGACAAGCATAAACTAGATTAAATCACAACCGAGTTCATTTTACAAATCTTGAACACAAATTCACCGAGATAGCAATGTTGGCCTAAACTACTAACTAAGCTAAGAATTCATGCCAAAAATTCATAACAACACCATTTAACCCGTTAAGGTCCTTACGTGAGGGAAAGATTTCTTGATTAACAATAATTACCCCTTATTAAACCACTTAGCCATTTCTAGTATCATGGTGCACACATTTAAACAAGTTAAACTAGTTTAGCAAGTTCAAAGTCTACTAGTACATGATTAATTAAGCATCTTCTTGCAAATATCCCAACTAACCACATATTAATCATCCAAGGTAATTAACTATAATCAAGAAATCAACATCAATAAACAAGGTTGCAAACTAATCATCAAAGATTAACATAGAAAATGCTTCAAAGTGTCATTACAAACATAATTAACATACTAATGGTTGTAATTAAGCAAGGGATACTAGTGTTTTTGCCCTTAGGCTTACATTAATACATATTTATCAATCTAAGTGCCTGAAACAAGAACAAAAACATGGAAAGATTGAAGAATCAAACCATAAACAAGCACAAGATTGAGTATCCGGATAGTAACAGAGCTAAACGGCACAATGGGGCTTGAATCTGGGTGAAAGCAAGAGCCTCCGGAGCATGAATAATTGCATGTGAAGCTCACAAAAGTCCAGAATGTCGAAATGAAAGCTGCCTTATGTTTTTTTATAACTTTTTCTGTCACACCCCAACCGATGGCCGAATCATCGGGGCGCGGCACTAGGTGAATCCGATTGTTCAAGAGAATCCATAACAACTATATTGCGACAGTATTTAATGCGTTCATTATCCCATACTAATAAACCATACAATCACATAAGGTATCACATATTTCTTTCTAACAATACAAATCCGACAACATAGATTTTAGGTGAGTTTCTAGACTTCCTAGCTTGATTTGATGTAGACTGCGACTAAACCTGCAGCATACGTTAAAACAGCGTCAATACAAAAGTATTGGCGAGTATACAAGTTTTAATAGTGTAGCATAAAATAGTTAGAAGTGCTGCGAATTACCAAATACATAAATGGGATACCTCAACATACATGCAAAAAGACAGATACTACCAGCTAAGTCACTCGAGCTACGATTGCGATTGCTATTCATCCTAACTAGACCCCGTCGGGTGCTATAGCACTATACTATTTAAGCCGGGACCTCGCGAGTATAAGTCCTAACACATATGTAACTAGCATCACATATAAATATGCATAACAGTTATTCGCAAGTGATAAACAATTTGATTGAATAATTCGTTTTGATAAATTCGATTTAATAGGAACGTATGTTACACACAAAATGCGATAAAAAGGGTTTGAGTATACTCACAGTCGGTTCTCAGCAAGCAAACACAACTTGGTTGGATTAAAGGGAGCGCGTCTGTGGTTTGCCTGATTACAGATTGATAGCGTAAGTGATGAACGATGCAAAGTGCAAGTGGGTCGGTCAGCGGTTCGATCGGATGGTAGGCCGATCGGACAGCTGGTCGTACGAGTGACAGTCCGTTCGAACGGTCGTCCGGTCGGATGACCGTTCGAGTGGATTGTTACTTCCTTTGGGAAGGATGTGTTTGTGTATGATGGCTTGACTTTTGAAGTTTTCGTTGCAGCATTTTGAAAACAGAGAAGTATCTCAACCTTTCAGGTCGGTCGATCTGACGGTCGTTCGATCGGTCGTCAACCCGATTTGGTTGAACACTTTAGTGAGAACAAGTTCACAGCAGGTTGTCACTCGATCGGACGGTTGTTCGATCGGTTGGCATCCTTTGTGCATTGAACATGTTGAAAATTGTTTAAGTGTGGAAGTTTAAATGTCTCTGGATTCGAATGGCAGTTCGATCGGATGGTAGTCCGATCAGACAACAATTCGTGCAACATTCAGACTTCAAGTGTTGCCAAAAATGGTTAGGTGTGGACCCAAGGTGCAAGTAGTTCGGGTTGCCCAGTCGTTCGGATTGGTTGTTCGTTCGTTCGGACAGTAGTCCGTTCGGACAGCGCTCCGTCCTGGTCGACCTATTCGTCTTACACTTGGTTGTTTTGAATGCTTGTCATTTTATAGAGGCGTTTTGATAACGAGTTAAGCAACAGAAACTTTGTCAATACTTGGTTCTCCCGATCGGACAAGAATCACCCAAGTCCTATTAGTTAACTGTTTGAGACGGTATTCCATGTTTAACCCGAAATCGGTAGTCTCTTGGATAGAATCCAGATCTTGAACCAACACAACCACATGAATGAGTAGTAAGTCGGCACAAGCTCCGATTCTATCAGTTTTGAGTGCATTGAGTGTAAAAGAGTTGAAAGAAAGTTGGAAAACCATCTTTCAATCCTTTTCTTTGTGAATATGTTTAGATCTATGCAAGATCTTTGCTTATTTATGTGGAAATCGTTCAGATCTAAGTTGTTCTTGGTGGATTGAAGCCAAAACATGAAGTTCATAAGAACACCATGATGACATCATCCTAGAACACCTTGAATCTAGTGATTTCATGGTTAAAAGTTGAGATTCAAAGATAGAAAGGTGTAAGAGTGCGTGTAGATCGAGAAAGTACAAGATTTAGGTTGAAAACTGACAAGACTTGCGAGAAATTGTGAGGAAATAGACCCAAAGCGTGCTATTTATAGGCAAGAGAGGAGAGGAGATGGTGCAGTGCGTCGGATCGGATGGCGTGTCCGATCGGATGGCTGTCCGATCGGATGGCTGTCCGATCGGATGGCTGTCTGATCGGATGGCCATTCAATCGAAGTTCCATTCGATCAAACGCCTCCGGCGAGCTGAGTTTTGGCGTTCCGCTTCGATTGTTAAGCGTTGCGATAGTTTGGTTACACATTCTCATCCACATTTTCATGTATTTATTATACTTAGCCACGTTGGGTCGTATATACATATCCATATTTCAAAGTTGCGATACAATAACCGGGTTTCGTTTCGAATATGCGTTACTTGCGACGCTTCACGGTCATCGAAGAGGGTAGAATAGGTCCTCTCTCAATGTCATCGTGAACTATGTACGTTTTGAGTAATGAGTTGCACTGCGACACATCACGGCTATCAAGGAGGGTAGAATTGGTCCTCATTCGACATCTTCGTGGTTCTCAGTAAGTGCAATGTGATGTGAAAACGATAAAGTATGCAAAATATGCGAAAAATACTGCGATATATGCGATATAGCCACATTATGATCCGAATCTCTGGTGCTAGGCGTAACGAGTGTAACGAGTAGTAACAACGCACGAATGTGCGGGTTGTTACAGTCTCCCCTGCTTTAGGAAATTTCGTCCCGAAATTAATCCATATGAAGGGTCGCGAGAGTTGATGCGAGCGAGTAAGCGATAAAGCGACGAGATAGCGAGCGATCGATTGAGAATCTAATGCGCGAGAGCATTGCGAAGGCTAAGCGAGAGCGACAAGTTAAAGCGATTTGTATAATCAAAGGCGATAACACACACAAGAATGCGATTCCGGAGCATTTTAAATTTTTAAAAAGTCGATTAATTTAGGAAAAACTTGTTTATGAAAATCTTCTCACGGTGCGGCGTTAACTGTATTGATGTCCACACCGGTGCTATGAGAAGGGTTTTCGTTAGGTTACTAAAAGAATTTAAGGTGATTAAAACTCGTTTTACAAAATTTTCTAGCCACACGGCGTTAACTTGAGTCGATTGTCACACCAGTGTTACAGGAAAATCTCGTCTTGTACAAAGGTTTTGGAAAAAAAGTTTTATAGGAAAAGTTGGTTTAAACTTTGTGTAAACAAGGCCTTTTAAATAATACCAAAAATTAAATTTTTAGAGTCAGCCCCGCATGGCACTTTTCCATGAAAGTTCGACAATATGGTTAAAACACTTATATATAGGAAGTACCAGCGGCGTATCCACCATGTTTTTTATCCATATGACTTCCGTCTCGTGAGGCAGTGTCATACGTGTCGACATAGTACCGATAGATTTATGATGACTCGGTCCAAACGAGAGAAGGGTTGGATCAAGTCTTGAAAGGCGAACTGAGTGATGAAGTCGTTTTCGAACTCAATTTAGTGACACGAGCGAGTGCGAGAAGCGATAAGCGGTACGCGGTAATCGATAACACAAACACCAAACACCAAGCGTAGTAAGCGAAGACGGCGGCGACCAGCAAAAAGCGATAAGCGAAAAGCGACAGCCGTCGAGCGATAAGCGATAGTCGATGCGTTGCGAGCGATGGAGACATGCGATTCGATTAGATTTAACAACACCACAATTTTAACTAACATTAGCCCACATGACCTTTTTCCATGAAAGTCTGCTGATACGGCTAGAACACCACCATGTCTTAGCCAGATTAGCTTCGTCTCGTGAAGCGAGGTCGTGAGTGCTAATTATAATGCAGACAACCCAGATAACACAAATAGCGATATGCGATAGCGATAAGCAATAGGAATATTGAAGCGATGAGATAGATGCGAGGAGCGTTAAGGCGAAGAGAGACGAGCGATGAGCGGTACTCGTCAAGCGATCCACGATACGCGATTCATAGTAAGCGATATAAAGTAAGCGGTAAGCAATGGAGCGATACACATAAGAGATGCGATTAAGCGAAAACATCATAAGTGATAGCGATCCATATAATAAGCGATTGAGATTGCGAACACACAATAAGCGATAGCGCGAGACACATAATAAACGATTGCGATTTGCGAGATAGATTCCAGCGATTAACGCGATTGCGAGCGTGTTGACTTATGAAAAGTCTAGCGATTACACGCTTTGAGTGGCGATTGAGGTTGTTACGCCTTGCGATGTAGTGTAGTGTGTCGAAAATAATCACAATAGTATAATAGGTCTACGTTCCAACTCCACATGGCACTTTCTGCACAAAACTTTGGTTAGCATGGCGAAACACCATCATGTTTCAACCACGCGCCTCTGTTCCTTGAATAGGTGTCACACTTTGTCAGACATGGTCAAGACGCTTATATATAGGAAGTACCAGCGGCGTATCCACCACGCTTAACCATGCCCTGAACGTTCGAGGCATCGTTGAAATTCTCTACGATCTCTGTGCACTAACCAAGATAATCCCGTGTGCACCCGCGATTAGTTGATTCTTGCATGTATATCGTACCTTATTTCAAAAACGCATAGTAGGGATAAAATGCATTATATAGTACATAGTGCTAGCATATAGATTGTGCGCGAGTATAAGAGAGAAATAGAATCCACATGCGTCGAGGGATAGAATAAGTCCACACATAAGAGAAATTGACGGCGATAAGTCGTATTATTACAACAACATAAGAAGCAAATAACGTTGCTATGGAGTACTTTTGCGGAGACTGCGGTTGTTGCTGAAATTCTTCAAGGCTGCGGTCCCGTGCGACAGTGTGGCGTAAGATGACCGTACCAGTTGCAATTTGCGCGATAGCGATAGTTAGTTTCTAGCGGGTGATGATACATACACGTGAAACACAGGGGATGAGTTCCGTTCTAGGCGCGTTTCCAGTGAACTGGAGCTGCTTGGAGAGGTTCTGGTTGCGACAGTCCAGTTGTTGAAGAGTCTGGGCTCATGGTCTTTCGTTTACGGCTGGGCTGGGCTTCCTGAGATGATGCAGTGTCGTTGGAGGATTCGTCTGATGATTCGCTAGAGGTACCATCAGAGGAATCTTCAGAAGAATCGTCGGTAGAATCTTTGGAAGAATTGTCAGATGAATTGATGACGATTGCTTGATGCGCTTGTTTGACAGGATTCTTGGAGAAGAATCCGTCCAAGACTCGTTTGTCATTGATTTCTGCGGCCAAGCGATAGGTTTCTTCGATGGTAGCGGGTCTTGCAGCTTCGACAAAATCGCCCACTCATTCAGGTAAGCCGCGAATGTACTTCGTGATGGTTTTTTCTGAAGTGTTGACTTGACTCGGGCAGATTATGCTAAGCTATTTAAACCTTGCGGTGTAGCCATTATTGTCACCTTCGACTTGCTTGATTTTCCAAAATTCGTCTTCTAGCTTCTGGATTTCGTGGGGAGGGCAGTACTCTTTCTTCATGAGCTCTTTCAGCTCATCCCAAGAGAGAGCCTAAGCCGCGGAGATCCCACGTTTGTTGCGTTCGGCTGTCCACCAGTTAAGTGCCCGCGATTGAAATACTCTGGTAGCGCAAGTAGTACGAAAACCATCGGGACACCCACTCCGACGAAGGGTAACATCGATAGAATCGAACCACTGGAACTCCATCGGTTCACAGGCTTTGAAGTGTTTGTAGAGGAAACTGATTGCGGCGCTTCCATCTTAGAGTCTTCCGAGGTTCGAGAGTTGCTGAGAGAGTGCACTTGAGCGACAATCTGAGGAATAACCTTGGCCACTTCCCTGGCCACAAGCGAGGCAATCCTCTTCTCGGCGATTTGTTTGGCTCTTCTCCTTGCTGTCTGTCTCGAGGTAGAGTCGTTGGAAGGCATCTAGACAGAGAGAGATTTGGAGTGAGATTCGATCATAATGATTTTGAGTTTTGTGATGCGATTGAGCGCGGTCAAAACTTGTAGTGAGTAATATAATAGTCTTCACATAGGAGCCACATAGGAGACACGAGATTCCTAAATTCCCACACAATGATTTGTTTTGTACATATAAATAGTTGTAGTTTATACTTACCCACATACATATTGGTGTAGAATACGCGAGGACGCGATGGGAGGGAGGGAGCGAGAGCGTAAGCGAGTAATTAGATATTAGTTTTGTTGTGAACATTCGGTTTTCATTTTAGATTGTGATGGCTGTGCGAGTTGCGCATTTTGTAAAACAAGGAGCGAAAATTGATAAATCGATAAGGCGTAAAATAAACACATAAAGCGTAATTAAGTTCATTAAAGCGTAAAACCGGTGAGTCGTAGGCTTAGTTAAAATAATGGGAGTGCCTTGGGTGTTTAGGCGTCAACTACCCAAGGTAACCCAACTATACTCAACAAGTGCGTGCACGCGCATTGACCTAGAAGAATTATGCTTCCACTGGGATGCAGCTCATGGCATTCGTCTTCCTGGTCATCGCGTGGCTCGAGTCGTTGTTATGGTCGAGTCCTTGGTGAGAGATTTTCGAAAAAAAATTTAGAGAGTGGAACGGTTTATTAAGATACGGGTTTCACCCCTGACTTAACAACTTCGTTCCTAATTGTGGTTATGCTCTTCGAATAAATTCGCGAGTTCCACTAGAGTTCAAAATGGAGACTTTCGTCGAGATGTGGATGTCACTCCTAGCTCGATGAAAGGTTCTCGTGCTAGAAAAATGCGCTGAGTGAGCGATCTCATCGAGAGTTCTTGATTTTCACACCTGGTCTCGACTGGATCACTCGGTTTCGTTATGCGAGTATTTTCAAAAACATGTGCATTGTGTCAGCCTTAGGAAAGGCTAAGTAGTATTTCAGCATTAGGAAAGGCTTCTTCGTGTGAAGCTGTAGTACGCGGTGTTCACACAAAGTTGTAGTTTTTAGCAATTTCGATCGAGAGCATCAAGTAGGCCCATACAAACCCTACTGGGTTCGTACGAGTCGGCCCGTTGGTACTTAGACTATAGACTAGGTCGTTTCTAAGACATTGACCCAGACTAGGTTATGTCTTGCCTAATTCCCTATAGTTATGGCTCTGATACCAATCTTTCAAACCCCAACCGATGGCGGAATCATCGGGGCACGGCACTAGGCGAATCAGATTGTTCAAGAGAATCCATAACAACTATATTGCGATAGTATTTAATGCGTTCATTATCCCATACTAATAAACAATACAATCACATAAGGTATCACAGATTTCTTGTCCTCTCGAACAATACAAATCCGACAACATAGATTTTAGGTGAGTTTCTAGACTTCCTAGCTTGATTTGATGTAGACTGCGACTAAACCTGCAACATACGTTAAAAACATCAATACAAAAGTATTGGCGAGTATACAAGTTTTGATAGTGTAGCATAAAATAGTTAAAAGTTCTGCGAATTACCAAATACATAAAAGGGATACCTCAACATACATGCAAAAAGACAGATACTACCAGCTAAGTCAGTCGAGCTGTGATTGAGATTGCTATTCATCCTAACTAGACCCCGTTGGGTGCTATAGTACTATACTAGTTAAGGCGGGACCTCGCGAGTATAAGTCCTAACACATATGTAACTAGCATCACGTATAAATATGCATAACAGTTATTCGCAAGTGATAAACAATTTGATTGAATAATTCGTTTTGATAAATTTTGTTGGATCGTGTACGGACCCGAAACGAGTCAATCAGAGGCGTTCTACGCAATATGAAAGGCGGAAACGGACATATTGAGTTGGATTCTGCTAGAATATCACTTTTAACTGTCTTTCAATTGATCTGGTAACAATTACAAGTCTGTAGACACTTCGACAGAGCCTCGCCGTCGGAAAACCTCAACCTAATTCCATTTTAAATGACACGGATCTAACCCTATTTATAGACTCACTAATTCCGTTTGAACAAGACTCAAACGGGATTACAATACAAATGGAATTAAGGATTCATGTGGAATTAACAACTCAAACGGAATTACTTGTTAATTCCGTGCGGAATTACATGTTGACCTTTTCAAGCGGAATTAGAGCCTTGAAGCGGAATTAGCTTTCTTGTCATTTTCACGATCTTCGTGCCCTGAACAATGCAAGACTCGATACAAGACGAAGTCGACAGACGTATGCACCAACATACTCCCCCTCGGATGTTGACGAGTCTTAGGTGTCGAGTCTTCAACGTCTTCAGTCTTTATCAGTCTGATCGCTCTCTCAGAAGTATCTGACAGTGTAAAACTTCTTCAATATTCTCTTTATTTTCCTCTTCAGCATCAACAGACTTCCCTCGAACAATCTCATCTACCCTCGGATGTTCGCAATCTGGCTTTTACAGGATCAGGATCGTGTCCTGGCTAGATATACACAAACTCAGAATCCAGGCTATCCTGCACATCCTCTACCTCACAATAAATTTCACAAATTTAATATTTTACAAATTTATATATCCAGACTCCCCCTCAAATTTATCCAGAATGATTTAACAATGTTAATAACTGATGAACCACTTGTAAGTAAATATTCAAACTTTTTAGATTAAACGACTCCCCCTCAAATTGATCATCATGATTAGCACTTAGAACTTTGAAAATCAGCTCTCTAACATCAGTTGTCAAAAATCTTTTTGGATTTTTGAAAAGAATGAGAATATAGTAAAGAAATATATACAAACACTATTTTTGTGAGTTTGTGTTAGAGGATCATATCAGTTTTTGACAAGTCACAAGTACCGTTGAGCTTAGTTACACATTAAGAATTAAACAATTCACTTAGATTGCCGATATACAAATCCACTTAAATTTTCACACAAATTTCAACTGATCCAGGATATGAATTAGGTGAATTAAGGACTTAAACTCATTCATGTGTCCCACCTCTTGAATATACTCCCGTATCCAGATCCCAATATTCAGTCTTACAGGTGAGTATACCACAGATGATATCTGTAAGGGGTTAGATACGAAGAACCGTGAGAGCTCAGGTCAGAACTTCCGTTCAGCAGAGAGATGACGGCTTCGACTTTTGGTGGGTTCCCTTTAGAGGATCTTTTTTACAACAGCACATGATTTGCATTTTGCATTGTTTCATCATTTTTTATGCTGAGGGTAGGCTTTTATTACAAGCAAGTGTAAAGTATTCTCCGGTGACTAGGCCATTGCTTCCGCAAAATCAGAAGTCCCGGGATAATACCCCAGATATCACTGAGCATAAAGACCTAGTATCTCAGAAAGAGGGATCCTTCAAACAAAATTTCAGGGGTTACCTATATATCCAAGTAGTGTTCCCCACGAAATAAGCAAGTTTGAATTTAAGTTTATATCCCGAAAAAGCTTACTAAATGTGTAAAAACCTATCGTCATATCATCAGTGAGACCGTTTAACGCTATTAAACATTACATTTCTTTAGCATACTATAACTGTCTACTGATGTACTATCATTTCCTCTTTTCGACACCAAAACTCATTTTGTATTTTATCATGTTTTTGTCTTTTTCAAAATTTCTAATGTTTTTGGATTTTTAGAAAATTCTTACTCCCCCTAAAATGCAAAAACATATAAAGGAAATTTGAAAACAAACTGTACAAATAAAGTGACAACTGATATCGAATCACTTCAATTCGCCATCCACTTGGCATAAACAATCAGAACTCCCCCTTAAAACAAACCATTTTCTCATTATGATTTCAAAACACTTAAGTTTGTTTTAACCAAAATGATTTTTCCGGAAAATAAGTTTTGTTGATTTTACCACTTGTAGGTTAGGGGTTCATCACATTGTTTTTCTCAAAAACACTTGAAAAACTTAACAATTTTATATTTTATCAACAATATCACTTGTAGAAAATCCAGTACAACTTAATGTCCCTGATTTACCACTTGTTAGTCGAAATATCACAGTTACCAACCTGTGAATTTCTCAAGAAAGATGCCGATTCCTACTCCCCAATTACCAACTTGGGAGTTCCGGCAAGTCAGGATTTTCAAGTAAAGAACACAGACACCCAAGCCTGACCAGCTTTGGGTGTAACTTTCTTAACTTCACTAGGGGTTGGGCTGTAAGTTGCCTTCTTTGATTCGTAAAATTCTTTAACCCCTTTAGCCTTTCCCTCGACCATTTTCCAAAAAAATCTTTTTAACATTTCCATTAAACGCTTTCTCAACATCAAATTCATTCTTTTTAGAATAAAATTGATTTGAGATCTCAATTTTCCCAACTTTTGATTTAAAGTTCTCAGTCCGCAATGGTGGAAAATGAACATCATCCAAAGGCGGTACTGAGTTTTCAGCATTTTTAGCACCATGTGGCTCCTCTGATTTTGTGGAATCAGATTCATCGCCAGATTTTACATCTGATTTCTTAACAACCCAAGCTTGGTTGTCAAGATTTCCTCTTCTCTTGTAAAATCTTTTTGAACACTCACCAACTTCATATTTTGAATTTTTAAACACTTTAAATTTTTCAGTTGGTGGTTCGGTTTTATCAACAACTATTTCTTTGAGTTTTTCCAAGACTCCCTGTTTGGTGTTGGTTGCCTTTGGACAATTACATGTGATGTGACCAACTTCTTGACATCTGTAACAAGTTCTAGTCTCTTTTCTCTGATGAGCTTCAGTTTTCTTCTTTTCAGCAAGAAATTCCTGATTTGACTGTCTCCAAAATGAGCTCTTCTTTTCTCCTCAACAGAAGTTCCTAAAACAAATTTTGTATATGTTTTAGAAATTTTCTCATTTTTATAATTTTCTGGTGTAATAAAGCCTAATCCTTTCTTTTTGTAATTACTGTTATGGTTTGGTTTCTTTTGAAAACCTGAACCAGAACTGTAACCTTTTTTCTTGTTTAAACGTTGTTGAACTCTTGAGGTGTAAGGTTTAGGTTTTTTATAAAGATTTACATCTTTTATTTCAGAAATATTAATTTCTGGTAGTTTGAAAACCTTGTTTATCATTTCAGTTTTCACACCTCTTATTGGAAATTCTTTATCAAAATATAATTTGTCAGAATCATTCAAAGTATATGCAACTTCAAATGTTTCGTCATTCAAATTAGATCTTGACTACAAAAATTCTTTACTATACACCCGTTTTCCCGACTACTTTGAACTCCTGACAGGCGAACTCGAACTCCCGGACTCAGACTGTGATTCGGACTCCTCATCCTTATCTAACACCTGATCGACCATCCTTTTTATTAACTCAAACTCATGATCTATGTCGGACGCTGTGAATGTGATGTCAATATTGTCTGGTAATACATCGGTTATCTCGGACTCCAACTTTATATTGACTGCCTTTTTTACTTGTTCCTCATTCGATTTTCTAGACGAATACCCTTCCCAAATTGGAGGTGGACACTTTTTATAATTGACACTCTGTTTCTTACCAGTATTCTTCTTTTCAGACTTCTTGTCCTGAAACATTTCAAAACCTGCAACAGTTGGATAAATTCTGTCAATTAAGTAATCAGAACTTGAATAACTTTTCAGTAATCGTCTGCTTCTTTCATTTTCAACTTTTTCAATTTCCAACTCCTGCTTCAACTTAGCACACTCTTCAATGTAGTAATTAATCTCTTTTTGTTTGGACATCATTGTTGCATTCATCATGGTCAAAGCATTTTCTCTTTCAGAGTTTGTCTTCTTCAAACTATTCACAGTTTTGTTCAATACATCGTACGACTTTTTCACATTCTTGACATCAAATAGCAACTTCTCTTTTAACTTTTCAAGCTCACTAAACCTTTCATCTTTATCTTCACATTGTTTGCAAGGTTCCAAACATGTAAGACAAGGTTTTGTGACTTCAACAATCTTCACAATCTTCTCGACTTCAACTACCTTTTCCACTTCAACAATCTTCTCAACAACCTTAACTTCTTCCATTTCTTTTGCAACTTTTCTCTCTT
Organism: Helianthus tuberosus; assembly: GCA_030545235.1. Classification (NCBI taxonomy): domain Eukaryota; kingdom Viridiplantae; phylum Streptophyta; class Magnoliopsida; order Asterales; family Asteraceae; genus Helianthus; species Helianthus tuberosus. The sequence goes on from JARYGA010042835.1 coordinate 15,783, forward strand.
TAAGTTTCTTTAATTTTTCTGCAAAATAAAATTCAAAACTGTCATAAGATAAATGAGTTTTTCCAATGTTTATCTGTTCATGTTGGGATTGAACCTACCAAAGGAACAGATAATTAAAGCCAAAACTGGATCAGAGCAGTGGATCCAGAATAAGCAGATGTTATGTTTACATGTCTCTCCCTTTAAAAGAGGTTTCAACATCTACTGACCTCCTATCTGCTGATCGTACAAACTGCTGACCTACAAACTGCTGATCTAGTAAAAGACTGATGGAAGACTAAAGCTCTGCTGCTCAATCTACTGCCTTGAGTCAAGCTCTGCTGATCATGACAAGTACTGCTGGGTTCACATCAGTGGAAGGATGCATCAGTAGTTTAGATGTCTTTATGTATTGAAACGTAATAACAGTAGTTAGCATAGCAGACGTTGTATAGATCAGAGGTTAGAGTTTGTTAGGTGGTTAGATGTCACTTTCATGGTGACGTCAGCTCAGATGCTTCAGTGGTTTGCTTGTGCCTATAAATAGAACAGTGCTCTGTACTGTTCTATTAGCTCTTTGCAACATCTTCTTCCTGCACGAACAAACACTGTGAGCTCAGGCTGAGGGGGAGTTTGTATTCATACATTGCATTGTAATCGTTATTGAAATAAATTCAATCTTTCGGTTCTATGAGAAAATGTTTGATTAAAGCAATTCTCTCGTTTGATTGTGTGCAAAGTTTGTTTCCATCTTAATTCTGCTGCACAACTCATTCATCCTCATCTTAATTCAAACGTAAAACACAATTAAAACCAAAATCAGATCCTAACATTTGGTATCAGAGCTTGGACAGTCAACTTTGATTTAACAATCATTTTGACGTAAATAGTTCAGCTCATAAAAGTTGATACTGATAGTTTGTTCGTTTTTGTTGAAAAACAGAGCAAGGTTTAATCACCATCAAAGTTGATTAATCAGTGCCTGTAAAACAACCAGGATGACGTTACAATCATAAGATGATAAGAATAACATTGGCTCGCTTTTTAAACCACCTACGCTTAAGCATAATGAATGCAACATCTGGGAGAGAAGGATGGGTCACATCCTTGCTCAACAGAACACTGGATGTTGGAGGTCTGTTGTTTTTGGTCCCCATGTTCCTATGGTGCCAAGTGCTGAGGATGCAAAAAAGTTCGTTCCTAAACCAACTAAAAACTATACTGAAACTGATTTTCAAACGTTCGAACTCGATGCCAAAGCATTTAGAATCATAGCATCTGCATTACCAAATGAGATCTATGCTGGACTGTTACATTGTAATAGCGCCAAAGAGCTATGGGATGCATTGAAGGAACAGTTTGGAGGAACTGAAGAAGTTATTGAAAATAATAGGGAAATTCTGAATCAGCAGTATGAAACCATCTGTCACATTAAGGGTGAATCATTGACCCAACAGTTTGAACGTTTTAGTTGTCTCATCAGTGAGCTAAGGCTTGTTAAATTTGAAATTCCAAAATCAACACAAAATAGTAGGTTTCTTAGATCACTACCTGATAAATGGGACACAATTGCATCTGTGACTAGAAACTCTGTTGAATTCAAAGATCTGACCCTGACCCAACTTCATGGTAGACTCCTGACATATGAAAGGGAGTTAAACCAGAAAAAGAAGTTGCAAGAGTCTGGCAAAGTTGCTGATGATTATTCATTTGGCAACATAGCTCTTTTTGGTCAGGAAGAATCTGGTAGCAGTAGTAAGGATCAGGGTTATAATCACTTTATTGATATAACTGCTTGTGGTAATTTCAACAACCCTGATTCTCACTCTGCAAATTATGCTATTACTGCAAATTGTGAAAACCAGATGTCATGATAACTTGTGCTTTGAACTCAATGATTTGCAACACTTTGATCCCACTGACTTAGAAGAAATGGACATTTTGCATCAATTGGCTTTGCTTAGTGTAAGAACAAGCAAATTCTACAAAAGAACAGGGAGAAAATTCCCAGGGTTACATGGGAATTTAAAAGTGGGGTTGGATAAATCGAAAATCAAGTGCTATAAGTGCAATAGGCTAGGTTATTTTGCTAGGGAATGCAGGAGTCAAACCATTGGTCCAATAATCACTCATCCCAGCTCAAACCCTAGACCACAAAATCAAAGCACTGTGCACTATACCCCTGCAGCCCATGTTAACACTGCTCACTATGCTGTTACCCCTGTGCCTGTGCATTATGTTCAAACAAATGTTCCACAGATTCAGTATGTTCAAACCCATGTCCCTCAGGAACAAGTGCAACCTGTTGCACCTCAAACAGCTGCTCCAGCAGTGGTACAACCAGATCAGCAAAGCTTTTTCACTCAAGGCTTTGTTGACTGGATCAGCATGCCTGATGAGCTTGGTGATGAAAATTTTGCACTCTATGCTTTTTATGAACCTTCTAATGATGAATTTTGTTTGATGGCATTAGAGTCGATACCAGAGGGGGTAGAAACTGAAGGTGAACAGCTAAGTGCTGAAACAGTGGATGAGGTGACTGAAGCAGTGGTTACTGCAGTTGCTGGTGAACTGCTGCTGGGAGAAAATTCAGAAACCCTGATTGAACCACTAACAGACCCCTGGTCCAAAGAAGACCAGGAAGAAGAGGAAGAAAAGAGAGCAGGTGAGAAAGAAGTAAGAGCTGATGATGAAGAAAATCATCAATGTGATTGTGCCATGATGGCTGCTGCCAAGGTATCACCTCAAGTTCTTGAAAAACTGTGTTCAGACAAGTGCATTATTGCATTTGCTAACATCAAAGAGGTAAATGAAAACCTTAGGGATAAAATCTTAACTGATGAAGTCAAATTTGAAAAGTCATTAAAAGAGCTTAGAAACAAATTGGCTGAAAATGATAAAGAGATCAGCAGTCTCAAAGAAGAGCAAAAGCATAACCAAAACTCAACTCCAAACTATGGTAGAAAAATGCCAAGTTTGCAAAAAGGAGTTAGAGTCCACCCAAATCACATGTGAAAAATGGGTGGAATCTTGCAAAGGATATGAGGTAATGCTTGAAAAATAGATTAAAAGCAATGTAAAATTTGGTGTTGGTTATAGAAAACATGATGATGAAAACACTGCTTTTGAAAAATCTGTTCAAATCACTGATGTAACCACTGAGTTCATCCCCACAAACAAGAATGGCCAAGAAGTGAAAATCACTGATAAACTTGGTAACAAAATCACACTTGACAGACCAGTGGGATCCTCTACTTTTGAGGAGATTGAGAAATACCAGTTTAAACCCTCATGGTCTGACGAGTGTGACATTCTTGAGAATTTTAAACCCATGGATTTCACAACCACTGATGGTGTTAAAGCTCCAAAAGCTAAAGTCATTCCTCTCAAGGACATCCCAACAGAGGGTAAAAACTCTATTGCAAAGGAGTCTGAAAAGAGAAAGAAGAGAGAAAAGATCAATAACTTGTTTTGTGAATTTTGTGAGAAAAGAACTCATCTAACAAAAGATTGTTTCCATTTAAAAGCATATGATTTGAATAAAACAAGTGTCATTATTCCTGCTGAAAGCAGCACCATCTGTGGTAAAACAAACCACAAAACTCAAGCATGTGTGTATCTCAAAAGCTTTGATGTGAAAAAGAATGAATACACTGCTAAAACACTCTTGAGTCCATCAACATCATCTGTCAAATTCACCAAGAACCAACCACTGTTTGTTCCAGTTCAAACAGCTGTCACAAAACAGCTGAACCAAACATCTGTCAAAAGAGATGTTCAGGTTACTGATGCACCCCCTGCCAATCAATACAGAAGAGGTAAGGGACAACCATCTTACCAAAGGATTCCACACGTTTATGAGACCTACAAAAGGCCCTCTAAACCCAGAGTGAACAGGCATCCTTTTGGGTACCAACAGGTGATTGGGAAAAACCCACAACACTGGTTAGAAAGAAACAGTCCTAAAACTGTCCAAACCCTTGACCTAACCACTGTCCATACATCTACATCCATCCCAGACACTGTTGAGACCCCATCCAAAGCCTTATTGGCTTTGGAAACTCTAATGAACTAATCCTTTTACTTCATGTGCAGGGAGCTTCTGCATGCTTAGATAGCCTTTGGTATGTAGATAGTGGAGGCTCCAGGCACATGACATGATGTAAAGCCCTACTCAAAGATTTCAAAATTCATGGAGGGGGTGATATATCCTTTGGGAATAATAGTAAAGGGAAAGTTATGGGGTGTGGTACAGTACAGTCTGGAAATGTAAAATTTGAAAATGTCAATCTGATAGACAATCTGAAATTCAACCTCCTGAGTGTTTCACAAATGAGTGATAAGGGGTATTGGTCATTCTTCACAAAGGAGTGTTGTAGGATTGTTGGACCAGAAATGGTTGAAAAGATTGAAGCAATAATCAAAACTAGAAAAACAAAACTTGTTGCTCAAAGAAGTGGCAATGTTTATGTTGTTGATATGTCAAAAGAGTGTCCCAGAACTGATGCCTGTCTGTTCTCAGCTGCCTCTAACAAAGAGACAGAACTTTGGCACAGAAGACTGGGGCACACAAATCTCAAGACAATCACTGAAATTTCAAAAAATGGCCTGGTAAGAGGCTTACCACAAAAATTGTTTTGATGTCCTGAGCATTGTGTTTCCTGTTTAAAAGGAAAACAACATAAAAGCTCTTTTAAGTCCATTGAAGAGTCCAAAACAACCCAGTGTTTGCAAATGCTGCACATGGATTTGTTTGGCCCAGTTCAAGTCATGAGTCTCAAAAAGAAGAGATATTGTTTGGTTATTATTGATGACTTCTCTAGGTTTACATGGACTTTCTTTTTACACTCAAAAGATGAGACTGCAGGCATTTTGCAAGACTTTATGACACAGGTTGAAAAGCAATTTGACCTTCCAGTAAAAGTCTTCAGGAGTGACAATGGCACAGAATTCAAAAATAAGGAGTTGGATGCCTTCTGTGTGAAGAAAGGAGATGGTAAGGCAGTACAGCATCCCTAGAACACCAGAGCAAAATGGGGTAGTTGAAAGAAAGAACAGAACTTTGATTGAGGCTGCCAGAACCATGCTTGCTGATTCAGGTTTGCCATTAACTTTTTGGGCAGCGACAGTAAACACTGCTTGCTATGTCGAAAACAGAGTTTTAATAAACCCCAGGCACAAAAAGACTACCTATGAAATTCCGTATAAAATCAAACCACTGATCTCATATTTTAAAGTCTTTGGCTGCCCATGCTTTATTTTAAATTTAAAAGATTCCATCTCAAAATTTGCAGCCAAAGTAGATTGTGGTTATCACCTGAGATACTCAACCACTTCCAAGGCCTACAAAGTGTTTAATACACGGACCAAAGCAGTGGAGGAGACCTTGAATGTAAAGTTCAATGAACTTTCATCAATGAAAATCCCAGCAAATCCTGCTGATTTGTTTAATCTTGATAAATTTACTTTTGAAAATACTGCTGTCAAGACTAACAATGCAGGTCCATCATAGGATTCAACACAAGACTATGGGTATGAGATTATCATTCCACAACAAAAGTCTGTCTCAATGGGAAAAACATCAGTTGTACAAAACAGCTGTCAAAGCTTAACCACTGCTACATCAACAGTTGTTGACCAAAGTAGCCCCTTAACCACTGCTTCCACATCATCAAACACTGCTGACAAAAGTCCCCAAACAGTGGATAAAAGTCAGCAGGTTTCTACACCATTACCTCCTATTCCACCACCTTTTGAAGCCACTGCTGGATCATCAAAGTCACCAGCAGTGGTTAGCTCAGATGATACAGATTTGTAGCCTTCACCAACAAATGCCATCATACCATACCAAGGAGATTTAATCTTCTTGAGATCTCATCCACCTGATCAAATCATTGGCAACATCAATGAAGGGGTGCTCACAAGAAGCCAAACCCAAAACATTTGTCTTTTTGCTGGTTTTCTATCACTCCATCAGCCAGTCAAGTACCAAGAGGCACTGAAAGACAACAGCTGGGTAGAAGCCATGCAAGAGGAGCTCCAACAGTTTAAAAGACAACAAGTATGGGAACTTGTACCACTGCCAGAAGATGTTAGCCCCATCGGCACAAAGTGGGTCTTCAAAAATAAAACTGATGAAAGGGGCATTGTTGTCAAGAATAAAGCCAGGCTTGTGGTTCAAGGTTACAGACAGGAAGAGGGGATTGATTATGATGAAACATTCGCCCCTGTAGCAAGATTGGAAGCTATAAGACTGTTCCTGGCCTTTGCTGTCAACCACAACATGAAGGTGTTTCAAATGGATATCAAAAGTGCTTTCCTCTATGGTACAATTCAAGAAGAGGTGTATGTTTGTCAACCTCCAGGTTTTGAGGATTCATTTTATCCAGATCATGTCTACAGGTTGAACAAAGCCCTGTATGGCCTGAAACAAGCACCTAGAGCCTGGTATGAAACTCTTTCCACCTTTCTACTCTAAAATGGTTTCAAAAGAGGTACCATTGATAAAACACTGTTTCTAAAATGGAGAGGAAAGGATTTAATTGTAACAACTGTGCTTGTAATCACTATGAACAGTTCTATTATCAATAAAACAATGTTATTTAATCCCAATGTTTGTTTGATTGTGTTTTACATTTTTCATGTTTTGACTTTTGTTCAATTCCAAACTCTACATCACTTTCTGGAGAGTTATACGCAAACTAGTGCGTAAACGTACTCAGTTTAATGCGAGAAATACTCTGGAACATCAACATATACTCAACATACCTTAAATAACCTTTACATAACTTAGAAATAAGTTTTGAAGGCTTTGGTATGGCAAAAACAAGTTAATTCGCTTACAGGGTCTAAATATGACAAACTGCGAAAGTATGTCAATTTGAACTGTAACGAACATTCCGGAACATAACCATAAGTTAAACACACCTTAAATATCCTTTACATAGCTTAGAAATAGGCTTTGAGGGGTTCGGTGTGCTAAAATAAACTTTTGGGTCATTCAGGGACTAAAAGTGTCAAAAAGTGCACAAGTTTGCATTTTCGCGTATAACTTACGTTCTGAATACATCCGGACATCCAAAAATTTATGTGAGCATGACTATATTATGTTTTAGTGTTCGCCATAAGAAAAATCCATTCGTCGCGTCATTTGGATCGTTTTTCGCGCTTATGCGTATTCCGTCATAATTAACCGAACAACGCAACCGTACGGCTAAACGAACCGACATCTGAGATATTTTTGAGCATGTTTTAAGTTCCCTATACTTTAACTTCATTTTAGAGCTTTGAAATGGGGTTAACGGGCCTTAAACGTGTCAAAAATGGGCTGAATGCATGACAGGGACCAAAACTGTAAATCTGCCAAAGTTGTTACCTTACGGACCTCAACATTGGCAGCTTTGAGGTCCGTAAAGCAGTCTGCAGACCAGATTCAATGTTTTAATCAGCTGTTTGCAGCTGTTTAATCCTCCACCACATGTTCTAAACTTGCTTAGTCACTAGATAAGGATCATATTTAGCTTCCACAACATTGTGACAAGTGTACGGACTAGATCTTTTCCCCTTTTCCAAGAAACGATCTCAACGGTTACCCGAAAACTATAAATACCCCACCCCCCATTGTTCATAATCACTAGAAATTTGATTTGAGAAACTCTAAGTTGAAACATTAGTTTCATACCTGAGATTTTCGAATCGAGTTTAGCATTCGGGGACCCTTCGTAAGTATTCTTTCGTTCTTTTCCTTATTTTTACTGCTTTTCGAGTCAGAAAGACTTTCAGCGTTGACCAGTAATGGTCAATGCGAAGTTCGGTTGAACTTCGCAACGTGATTGTAATCACGATGGTCATAGTCCCTTGGGACTATGCCTACTGATTACCACGTTGTCTAGGGTCGTAGGGTAGGCGATCTAATAAATCGCCTATGCCTTCGAACCCGACCCAGTTTGGTCGATCATTAGGATCCGACCAAATACATTAGGTGACCATAGTAGGTAGGGAATAACCTTCCGAGGTTATACCCTATGGTCACGACGTTTAAGTAGTTGTATGATAGGTAGTTTATATGCCTTAGGTAAATTACCAGAATACCCTTTTTCATGTATAATTGGTAATTAAGCATATGTAACCTAAACCTTTATCACATAACCGATTATGTAACATGTTTAGGCATATAACACTTGTCATAGGGCTAGTTAGGCGGTCCGAACGCGTTTCACGCGCACGATGCGTTAAAGTAGCGTAAGCTACCTAAACGGATCATAATGGGTCAATAAGACTTAGGTTAAGTTTCATTTAGTATGTAGGCTTTGTTAAACCATATCATATGAGTTCCTACACTCATTTGGTTTACAAACCCTAATGCTACCCAGTCTTCCGATATAGGTCTGGTTTATTAACATAGTTACCTATATTAGGTGCCGTTTGATTCCGAGATCTCTAGCATTACTTGGTGATTATCTTTAGACATCTGAGCAATCACAAGTGAGTACATAGACCCCTCTTTTACTGTTTTCCAAACTGTTTTGGGGTGGAACACATGTGCCTACTTGTTACTTTCATGCTTTCCTGTTTTCACATCATATACATGCTATGTTCGTTAGTACATTATAGTACATGATTTCATATCATCTTATGCTAGGTGTGCCCATTGTGTGCATTACTTAGTACATTGTTTTACATGACATTTCATGCTAGGTGTGCCCATTGTGTGCATTACTTAGTACATCGTTTTACATGACATTTCACACTATGTATGTTCATTTGATTACATACTTAGTGCATTGTTTTCACATGTTTACATTTTGGTATGACATTTGGTTTGTTTACATGGGACAATACATTCATTAACATTAGCTACGCCGTTCGTTAGTAGGTAGTGGTACCATAGGAATTGACAACTCCCGTTCCGGACATCCCAGGGAAAGGGGACAGAAAGGAATGACCGAATTCGATGTTATAAGACAGATAGACCTTTAATTTGTTTAAAGGGTTTATCACCACAGTCGCAAGGCTTGGATGTATGCATTTTCACAATACCGCATAAATGTTCATATTAAATAGTTGCATGCATTTACACAAAACATAGCTTTGATTTAAACCAAGTTTTACTTCAATACTTTGTTTTTGTGCATATGGTTTAGTTTGAGACATTTCACTTGCCATACACGACATTCTGACATAGACATTTGACATGGATATTTGACATAGACATTTGACATGGATATTTGACATAGACATTTTGACATGATTTACATTTGACACAAACACTTTTGACATTGGTTTTACATACTACATGATTTACATCTTGACATGAACACTTTGACATATTATTCAATACATTTTGACAATTGGTTTAAACATAGACTTCTTACATTGGTTGGTTTGGTTTGATTAAGTGATTAAGTAATGATGCGTGTGTAATATGATACAAGCATGGTGGATACGCCGCTGGTACTTCCTATATATAAGTGTTTGTATGGTATTACATGTCGTAACGTTATTTGAATCATTTCAATATTGAGACATAGAACATTTTATACAAATAACATACTTTTCACAAGACATTGATTTATAAACAACTTATCTTATACAAACACATTTTTTACATGGTTATTTATTTAACCTGACATTTACTTATACATATCATCTGATCTTATTTTTTTCAAATGATTTACATGACAAAGTAAATTACAAGGTTCATGACTAAACATTTTTCTTAAACATAAGTCATGAATCCTATTTTCACAAAACCTATGTATCTCACAGGCATTTTTATGCTGACGTACCTATTTTCACATGTGTTTTCAGGTGCTTTTCCATAGAATGTTGATCATGATACTAGGGCGGTCCTATGCCTTAGAGACTTTAAAAGAAGATAGACTATGTTTAATTATGTTCTGAACTCTTTAAATTCCTGTTTGAAACAATGTAACACCTTTGTTTATAAATAAAACACAACTTTGTATGCCATGGTTATGAAACAATTAATTCTGTTGCAACACGCCCCGATGTTTCCGCCGCGATTTGTTGTTTTACGCGGTCGGGGTGTGACAGAAGAGTTGGTATCAGAGCCAATGGTTATAGGGAATTAGGTTATTAGTAATGCTTTGACCTAGACTATAACTTTTCTAGGACCCTAACACGAGTTATCTTGTGTTTAGATCTTAAAACATGTACATCACCTATCCTTAGGTGATTATCAAAACAAGAACCAAATTTTCCGAATCGATTTTTGAAAAACAATCATCTGTTTTTGAATGATTTATTAGAAGGTTTTGAACCCTCAATTGTAAGGTTTTGAACCCTCTGTTATATGGTTTTGAACCCTTTTCAGTTTGGTTTTTGGCCTTGTGCCTTCAAATTTTCAAAATCCCGTCAAACGTTTTGGGTTTTAAATAATGTGAACATGTGCAAACTGGAAGGGTGAATGCCTGTATTCTGGGTTTTCTGTCTAGGCAAGCACTTCGTATACATCTCATCAGACGCGAGACCAGTTGTGCTTACCTGGGAATTCCTGGGATGAGTGTTCACTTATAGGCGAGCATGTCTTCATTATACATTATTTTTTTTGACCCATTTACTTTGATTAGTCACTGCGTGTTGTTTGTTTGCTCTGTGATACGGACGAATGACCACCATCTTTGCTTTTGTTGATTTTGTTTCATCTCATTCTCTTCATCCAATCATCTCACTCGTTTCCTTTCATGTTTTCCTCTTTTAGAATGCCTCCTCGACGCGAAAATCAGATAGCAACTGCCGAGCTGGCAGAAATTATTGCGCAGCAGATGGCTGCTCAATTCCCAAATCTCTTTGCTCAATGGCAACAAGCCAACAACAACAAGAATGGTCCGTGCAAATACAAGGATTTTAATCAGGCTAAACCACTCAAGTTTAGTGGTTCTGAGGGAGCGACTGGGCTTCTTCAGTGGTTTGAGAGCATAGAGAATACTTTTCGCCACGTGCAGTGTCTCGAAAATCGCAAAGTCGAGTTTGCTTCGAGCGTATTTCAGAAGAGGGCTTTGACATGGTGGAACGGGGTTATGAGGGACCAAGGTGCAGAAGTTGCTCTCGCACAGACATGGGCTGAACTTAGAGCCCTTATGATGAGGGAATTCTGTCCTCGCCATGAACAGCGAGCGTTGGAGAAAGAGTTTGATGTTTTGAAGCAAGATAGTGGTGAGCACAGGGCTTATACTGATCGGTTTGAAGAATTGAGTCTGCTTTGCCCGACTATGGTCACCCCACTCGACAAGGCTATCGAGAGATACATCGATGGTCTACCTGACTCGGTACAAGACATTCTTACTGGTAGTGAACCTGCCACACTCCGTCAGGCGATCGAGTTATCAGCAACACTGACTGAGTCGCAGATTAGAAAGGGAAAGCTATACAGGAAGGGTGACAAGGGCAAGAAACAGTTGGCTGACAAGGAAGATAGCAAGAAAGGTCAAAACTTGAATGGAAAGAACTCTGGTTCTTCGAAGAGGGCAAAGAAGCGTAAGGCTTCCCAAAATTTTGCTATCACTGCCCAAGCTAATCAGGCAGCTCTCAACCAACCCGCACAGCCACCAGCAAAGAAACCCTATACAGGGAATGCACCTTTGTGCAATAGATGCAACAGTCACCACCAGCCGCAACTTCCATGCCGTTTCTGTACTAACTGTGGGAAGTCAGGCCATCTTGCCAATTTTTGTCGGTCTGCTCAGAATCCCGCGGTTCAGAACCCGGCTCAACAAGTTGCTCAGCAACAGGGTCAAGCTGCAAGACCGCAATACCCATCGGGTGCTTGTTATAATTGTGGGGAACTGACCCACTATAGAAACCGGTGCCCAAGGCTAGCCAACCAGAACCAGAACCAGAACCAGAACCAGAACCAAAACCAGAATCTGGCTCCGGCTCGAGGCTGAGTCTTTAACATGAATGCCCAAGAGGCACAGGCTGACGATAATGTGGTGAACGGTACGTTCTTTATTAATAATCAGCCTGCATCTGTTCTTTTCGATTCTGGTGCCGATAAGAGTTTCGTGTCTTTGTCCTTTGAGCAAATGCTTCGAGTGTCTAGAACGAAACTAGGCAAATCTTTGACAGTAGAAGTTGCTAGTGGTGAACCCATTATTCTTGATTCTGTTCTTCACAACTGCCAGTTGAATCTTAACGACCATCTTTTTCCTATTGACCTCGCGCCTATGCAACTTGGAAGCTTCGACGTTATTGTGGGAATGGATTGGTTATCCAAGCATCACGCAGAGATAGTTTGTTCTGAGAAGATTGTTCGTGTGCCGCTTTCGTCAGGCGAGATTCTGCAGGTTCAAGGTGAGAAGCCTATCGGTGGTCTCAAACTCATGTCTTGTTTTAAAGCTCGGAAGTATCTGCGGAAGAACTACGTGGCATTCTTAGCACATATTACAGAAGATAAAGGCAAGGGTAAGTCTATTTCAGATATTCCTGTCGTTCGGGATTATTCTGAAGTGTTCCCTGAAGATTTACCTGGTCTACCTCCAGCACGCCAAGTCGAGTTCCGCATTGATCTCGTACCTGGTGCAAATCCCGTTGCCAGAGCTCCATATCGACTTGCACCGTCCGAGATGCAAGAGTTGTCTAAGCAGCTTCAGGAGCTCTCTGACAAAGGTTTTATACGTCCTAGTTTTTCACCTTGGGGTGCTCCCGTTCTTTTTGTCAAGAAGAAGGATGGATCCTTTAGTATGTGTATCGATTATCGTGAGCTTAACAAGCTTACCATCAAGAATCGATATCCCCTACCTCGCATCGATGATCTCTTTGATCAGTTACAAGGCGCTTCTTATTTTTCGAAGATTGATCTACGTTCCGGGTATCATCAACTTCGGGTGCAAGAAGAAGACATTCCGAAGACAGCGTTCCGTACTCGTTATGGGCATTATGAATTCACAGTCATGCCATTCGGTTTGACTAATGATCCTGCTGTTTTCATGGACTTAATGAATAGGGTCTGCAAACCTTATTTGGATCAGTTCGTCATTGTTTTTATTGACGACATCTTGATATACTCTAAGACGCGAGCTGACCACGAGCAACATCTTCGTCTTACCCTAGAACTCCTAAAGAAAGAACAACTTTTCGCAAAATTCTCCAAGTGCGAATTTTGGCTTAAAGAAGTTCAATTTTTGGGGCATGTTATCAACGAACGAGGTATTCATGTAGATCCCTCCAAGATCAGTGCGATTAAGGATTGGGACACGCCTACTACTCCTACTGAAGTTCGTTCTTTTCTTGGTCTAGCGGGTTATTATCGCCGCTTCATAGAAAACTTCTCGAAGATTGCAGTTCCTCTAACTGCTCTAACTCAGAAGAAAATGCCCTTTTATTGGGGAGAGAAACAAGAGGAAGCTTTTCAACACCTGAAGCAGAAGCTTTGCGATGCGCCTGTTCTATCATTGCCTGAGGGTGATGATGATTTTGTCGTGTATTGTGATGCATCTAAATTGGGTCTTGGCTGTGTTCTTATGCAAAGGAACAAAGTCATAGCTTATGCATCGAGGCAGTTGAAGATTCATGAGAAGAACTACACCACTCATGATCTTGAGTTGGGTGCAGTTGTCTTTGCTCTCAAGATCTGGAGACACTATTTGTACGGTACAAAATGTGTGGTTTTCACGGACCACAAAAGTCTTCAGCATATCTTCAATCAGAAAGAACTCAACATGAGACAGCGACGTTGGGTTGAGCTTCTAAACGACTATGATTGCGAAATTCGCTACCGTCCTGGTAAGGCGAATGTCGTAGCTGATGCATTAAGTCGTAAGGAACGTACTAAGCTTCATTGTGTACGTGTTCAATCTGTTATTCAAGCTCGATCCGATATTCAAGCACGCATTTCTCAGTCTCAACAATCTTGTGTTTCACAAGGTTTGATGGATAAGGAATTTCCCTATCACATAACACCTGCTCTGGAACTGAAGGACGATGGATCATATTACTTCATGGACCGTTTGTGGGTCCCAAGCCTAGATGATCTTCGTACCTTGCTTATGGATGAAGCCCATAAGTCTCGTTATTCCATTCATCCGGGCTCAGATAAGATGTATAAGGATCTTCGTATTCAGTATTGGTGGCCTGGTATGAAGAAAGACATTGCCTTATACGTATCCAAATGCCTTACTTGTCTTAAGGTTAAGGCTGAACATCAGCGTCCTTCTGGTTTATTGGAGCAACCAGAGATCGCAGTTTGGAAATGGGAAAACATTACTATGGATCTTGTTACCAAACTCCCGCGCACAAAGAAAGGTCATGATGCCATCTGGGTAGTCGTTGATCGTCTTACAAAGTCAGCACATTTCTTGCCAATCCGTGAGGATTTTCCTGCTGACAGACTTGCTCAAATCTATGTAGATGAAATTGTGGCTCGACATGGTGTTCCTTTGAACATCATTTCTGACAGAGATGCTCGTTTCACTTCTCATTTTTGGAGAACCATGCAATCTGCCATGGGGACCCAACTTAATCTGAGCACAGCTTATCATCCGCAAACGGATGGTCAATCTGAGAGAACAATCCAGACTCTGGAGGATATGCTTAGAGCTTGTGTGATCGATTTTGGTGGTAGCTGGGATTCACATCTTAAGTTGATTGAATTCTCCTACAACAACAGTTATCACACTAGCATCAAAATGGCTCCTTTCGAAGCTCTCTATGGTCGAAAATGTCGTTCACCAGTCTGCTGGAATGAGATTGGCGAGGCTCAACTTACTGGACCTGCCCTCATTTTAGAGACAACTGACAAGGTCAAGAAAGTTCGTGATAACCATCAGGCAGCTAGAAGCCGTTAGAAGATTTACGCGGACCCAAAATGCAAAGCCTTGGAATTTCAAGTCGGTGATCGAGTATTACTTAAGGTCTCACCTTGGAAAGGTGTGATCAGATTTGGAAAGAAAGGAAAACTTGCACCTAGATACGTTGGACCATTCAAGATCGTCGAAAGAATCGGAAAGGTAGCCTACAGATTGAGTTACCTCCTGAACTGGGAAATGTTCATCCAACTTTTCACGTGTCCAATCTCAAGAAGTGTACAGCTGATGAGAATTTCTCCATACCGCTTGACGAAATTCGTGTTGGCACAACACTGAAATTTGTTGAGAAACCAGTGGAAATCATGGAACGTGAAGTCAAGTGGCTTAAACGCAAGCGCATTCCTTTGGTCAAAGTTCGCTGGGAAGCTAAACGTGGACCTGAGTTTACTTGGGAACGCGAGGATCAAATGAAGGCGAAATATCCACATCTTTTTCCAAGAGTTTCCTCTAAATAAATTTCGGGACGAAATTTCCACAAGTAGGGGAGACTGTAACAACTGTGCTTGTAATCACTATGAACAGTTCTATTATCAATAAAACAATGTTATTTAATCCCAATGTTTGTTTGATTGTGTTTTACATTTTTCATGTTTTGACTTTTGTTCAATTCCAAACTCTACATCACTTTCTGGAGAGTTATACGCAAACTAGTGCGTAAACGTACTCAGTTTAATGCGAGAAATACTCTGGAACATCAACATATACTCAACATACCTTAAATAACCTTTACATAACTTAGAAATAAGTTTTGAAGGCTTTGGTATGGCAAAAACAAGTTAATTCGCTTACAGGGTCTAAATATGACAAACTGCGAAAGTATGTCAATTTGAACTGTAACGAACATTCCGGAACATAACCATAAGTTAAACACACCTTAAATATCCTTTACATAGCTTAGAAATAGGCTTTGAGGGGTTCGGTGTGCTAAAATAAACTTTTGGGTCATTCAGGGACTAAAAGTGTCAAAAAGTGCACAAGTTTGCATTTTCGCGTATAACTTACGTTCTGAATACATCCGGACATCCAAAAATTTATGTGAGCATGACTATATTATGTTTTAGTGTTCGCCATAAGAAAAATCCATTCGTCGCGTCAGTTGGATCGTTTTTCGCGCTTATGCGTATTCCGTCATAATTAACCGAACAACGCAACCGTACGGCTAAACGAACCGACATCTGAGATATTTTTGAGCATGTTTTAAGTTCCCTATACTTTAACTTCATTTTAGAGCTTTGAAATGGGGTTAACGGGCCTTAAACGTGTCAAAAATGGGCTGAATGCATGACAGGGACCAAAACTGTAAATCTGCCAAAGTTGTTACCTTACGGACCTCAACATTGGCAGCTTTGAGGTCCGTAAAGCAGTCTGCAGACCAGATTCAATGTTTTAATCAGCTGTTTGCAGCTGTTTAATCCTCCACCACATGTTCTAAACTTGCTTAGTCACTAGATAAGGATCATATTTAGCTTCCACAACATTGTGACAAGTGTACGGACTAGATCTTTTCCCCTTTTCCAAGAAACGATCTCAACGGTTACCCGAAAACTATAAATACCCCACCCCCCATTGTTCATAATCACTAGAAATTTGATTTGAGAAACTCTAAGTTGAAACATTAGTTTCATACCTGAGATTTTCGAATCGAGTTTAGCATTCGGGGACCCTTCGTAAGTATTCTTTCGTTCTTTTCCTTATTTTTACTGCTTTTCGAGTCAGAAAGACTTTCAGCGTTGACCAGTAATGGTCAATGCGAAGTTCGGTTGAACTTCGCAACGTGATTGTAATCACGATGGTCATAGTCCCTTGGGACTATGCCTACTGATTACCACGTTGTCTAGGGTCGTAGGGTAGGCGATCTAATAAATCGCCTATGCCTTCGAACCCGACCCAGTTTGGTCGATCATTAGGATCCGACCAAATACATTAGGTGACCATAGTAGGTAGGGAATAACCTTCCGAGGTTATACCCTATGGTCACGACGTTTAAGTAGTTGTATGATAGGTAGTTTATATGCCTTAGGTAAATTACCAGAATACCCTTTTTCATGTATAATTGGTAATTAAGCATATGTAACCTAAACCTTTATCACATAACCGATTATGTAACATGTTTAGGCATATAACACTTGTCATAGGGCTAGTTAGGCGGTCCGAACGCGTTTCACGCGCACGATGCGTTAAAGTAGCGTAAGCTACCTAAACGGATCATAATGGGTCAATAAGACTTAGGTTAAGTTTCATTTAGTATGTAGGCTTTGTTAAACCATATCATATGAGTTCCTACACTCATTTGGTTTACAAACCCTAATGCTACCCAGTCTTCCGATATAGGTCCGGTTTATTAACATAGTTACCTATATTAGGTGCCGTTTGATTCCGAGATCTCTAGCATTACTTGGTGATTATCTTTAGACATCCGAGCAATCACAAGTGAGTACATAGACCCCTCTTTTACTGTTTTCCAAACTGTTTTGGGGTGGAACACATGTGCCTACTTGTTACTTTCATGCTTTCCTGTTTTCACATCATATACATGCTATGTTCGTTAGTACATTATAGTACATGATTTCATATCATCTTATGCTAGGTGTGCCCATTGTGTGCATTACTTAGTACATTGTTTTACATGACATTTCATGCTAGGTGTGCCCATTGTGTGCATTACTTAGTACATCGTTTTACATGACATTTCACACTATGTATGTTCATTTGATTACATACTTAGTGCATTGTTTTCACATGTTTACATTTTGGTATGACATTTGGTTTGTTTACATGGGACAATACATTCATTAACATTAGCTACGCCGTTCGTTAGTAGGTAGTGGTACCATAGGAATTGACAACTCCCGTTCCGGACATCCCAGGGAAAGGGGACAGAAAGGAATGACCGAATTCGATGTTATAAGACAGATAGACCTTTAATTTGTTTAAAGGGTTTATCACCACAGTCGCAAGGCTTGGATGTATGCATTTTCACAATACCGCATAAATGTTCATATTAAATAGTTGCATGCATTTACACAAAACATAGCTTTGATTTAAACCAAGTTTTACTTCAATACTTTGTTTTTGTGCATATGGTTTAGTTTGAGACATTTCACTTGCCATACACGACATTCTGACATAGACATTTGACATGGATATTTGACATAGACATTTGACATGGATATTTGACATAGACATTTTGACATGATTTACATTTGACACAAACACTTTTGACATTGGTTTTACATACTACATGATTTACATCTTGACATGAACACTTTGACATATTATTCAATACATTTTGACAATTGGTTTAAACATAGACTTCTTACATTGGTTGGTTTGGTTTGATTAAGTGATTAAGTAATGATGCGTGTGTAATATGATACAAGCATGGTGGATACGCCGCTGGTACTTCCTATATATAAGTGTTTGTATGGTATTACATGTCGTAACGTTATTTGAATCATTTCAATATTGAGACATAGAACATTTTATACAAATAACATACTTTTCACAAGACATTGATTTATAAACAACTTATCTTATACAAACACATTTTTTACATGGTTATTTATTTAACCTGACATTTACTTATACATATCATCTGATCTTATTTTTTTTCAAATGATTTACATGACAAAGTAAATTACAAGGTTCATGACTAAACATTTTTCTTAAACATAAGTCATGAATCCTATTTTCACAAAACCTATGTATCTCACAGGCATTTTTATGCTGACGTACCTATTTTCACATGTGTTTTCAGGTGCTTTTCCATAGAATGTTGATCATGATACTAGGGCGGTCCTATTCCTTAGAGACTTTAAAAGAAGATAGACTATGTTTAATTATGTTCTGAACTCTTTAAATTCCTGTTTGAAACAATGTAACACCTTTGTTTATAAATAAAACACAACTTTGTATGCCATGGTTATGAAACAATTAATTCTGTTGCAACACGCCCCGATGTTTCCGCCGCGATTTGTTGTTTTACGCGGTCGGGGTGTGACATTAATGATTGTCCAAATTTATGTGGATGACATTATTTTTGGAAGCGCATGTAATAAAATGTGTGAAGAGTTTAGGGAACTCATGACAACTGAGTTTGAAATGAGTGCAATTGGTGAGCTGCAATGCTTTCCTGGTCTCCAAGTTCAGCAAATGCAAAATGGAACTTTCATTCATCAAAGAAAATATGCTAAAGAACTTTTAAATAAATTTGATATGAATGATTGTAAACCATGCAGCACACCCATGGCAACAAACAAGCTTATCATTTCTAATGAAAAGGATGAGCTGATTGACCAAACACTTTATAGAAGCATGATTGGGTATTTACTGTACCTAACTGCATCTAGACCAGACATCATGTTTACAACATGTGTCTGTGCAAGAAGTCAATCAGCTCCCAGAAAATCAAACCTCATTGCTGTAAAAAGGATCTTCAGATACATAAAAGGTGCTCCCACACTTGGTATCTGGTATCCAGCTAATGGGAATATCAAGCTTGCAGGCTTTTCAGACAGTGACTTTGCTGGATGTAACACCACAAGGAAGTCCACTTCAAGAGGGTTCCAGTTTCTAGGCGATTGCTTGGTCTCTTGGCAAAGCAAAAAGCAAGCAGCTGTTTCAACATCCGCTGCTGAAGCTGAATACATTGCTGCTGCAAGCTGTACAGCCCAACTTCTGTGGCTTCAAAATCAGTTATTGGATTTTGGTATCACTGCCTTAAAGACACCACTCATGTTGGATAGCCAGACAGCAGAAAATATCATCAAAAATCCAGTTTCTCACTCAACCAACAAACACATCGACATCAGACATCACTTTGTGAGGGATTGCTATGAAAAAGGTTTGATTTCTCTGCATCATGTTCGAACTACAAACCAGTTGGCAGATGTGCTCACAAAAGCATTAGATACATCCACCTTTGAAAGCTTGGTCTCTAGGATTGGCATGCTAAACATTGAATAACAAGCAAAATCTTGTTTTTCTATGAATAAAAGCATTAAAATGTTTTCAGAAAATCAAAAATCCATCCTTAAAATAGCTAAAAATGATGTTTTCATTAAAATCCTTAAAAGTCTGCCATAACCACTGATTGTTCAAAAGTCTGCTCTACTTCAAAATCTGTCCACTGCTGAAAGTCAACCCCTGTTCTCTCATTTTCCTGATAAGCACTGATGCACAAAATCAGTGTTTTATCCACTGATGTGCTATCTACTGATAGTGAAAATCACTCACTGCTTCCAGTTGTTACAGTTGTAACCACTGCCTTTCATCAGTAACTTTAATAAAAGTACTGTCCTTCATTTCATCAGGGGTTGACATGTGGTTCGTACATAGTGGTCAATCCTTTTGTAACCACTGCCACGTCAGCATTCACTTTTTCTCTATTAAACCCCCATTCCACACCCAAATAGGGTTTTACTGTCGAATTGAATTCTTAAAAATTCTCTTCTCAAAGCAGTTTTCATCACACTTCCTCAAATTCCCTCACAAATTTCTTCGATCGTCTTCTCCAAAATGACTAAATCGAAGTCTTCAGCAAAATCCACCTCAAAATCATCTTCCAAAGAGACCTTTCAAAAGGCTAAACTAACTGAAATTCCACATAAACCTTCTCACAACCTTTTGGGTCTTCTCACAAAACCTGGCACCACAGATGCTTTCGACTCCATTATTGTTATTATATCTGGATCAAAGTACAAAACTTTGTTAACAACAGATGCACCAATTTACCTGCAAACCCAGAGAGAGTTTTGGAAAAATTGTACCCTTGACAAACAAGGCGACGATGTCATAGCCATTAATTCTAGTCTACATGGAAAAGCAGTCCAAATCACTCCAAAATCCATATCAGAAGTCTTTCAGCTCGATGATCAACAAGGTAAAACTTGCTTTACTAAAACGAGTTAAAAACGGAATTTATTGAAAGAGGGTATGCAGACACAATGATGAACAGGGATGCCTTACAAAAGGTTTCTTCCCTCCTGCAACAAGGTTTTTATTTCATACCCTCCTAATGTGTGTTTCCAACAAAACCACTGCTTTTAATGAAATACCATTAAAAATTCAAAAACTGGGATATGCTTTTCTTCAAGAAGAAAATTTTAATTATTCCCGGGAAATTTTTAATGATCTGGTTAAAAATGTTGACACAAAATCATTTTCATTGGTTTCCAAGATTTCTAAGTTATTATTTTGAAAAGAAACTTGGTAAGAATGATATTTCTACAATAAAACAAGGTGACTCTTTACAAATGCACAGCTTAACTGCTGAAACTTTTACAAGAATGTCAACACCTTGCAAAACACAAGCAGAGGTGCCTGAGCAGAATTTAGCAGCTACCACTGCTCCTCAGGTATCTGCTACTGAGCTCACTGCTCAAGGTGATCAAAGTAGCAAAACAACTGCTTTGAAACCCACACCTACAATCACCAAAAAGCCAACAAAAAGAAAAACTCAAAAACCCCACAAACCCATCAAAAAGGCAACTCTGGAGGATGAGATACCAGAGCAACTGCTAGTGAGAACACAAAAGTCACAAGAAACCACTGCTGCTACTTCCTTTTAGCAGTTGGTACAAATATCTCAACCCATAACCGAAACTCCTCCTGTTTCTTCTCAAAAAGAACGGGTTGTACACATAGGGACTCCACAATATGATGCTCTGGAATCACTCGCTTCCATCATCCACAGCTCAATGCCCGGGGCAAATTCTCTTTCTACACCAACCATCACATCCACAATTCCCCCACCAACTAAACTTTTGTTGGATGCAATTGATTTGAACCAGGCACAAACCAGTCCTTCTCAATCACCTATCAATGAGAACATGCCTCAAAAAATGATTGGGTCTGATGTATCAATCTTTGCTAACCCACCAACACAACCTAAGGAGGTTACACCCCTTGAGTTACAAGTAACTCTTGGTGGTAATCCAAGTGAAGCAGCCACTACAAGTGCTGAACCCACTGGTTTGCATTTGGACAGTGGTTACATCAATAAGACTTCCTTGGAGGCAATTCCTTCCATAGCACCTCTGACATCCACCAGTGGATTTGTTTTGACCACTGGCAACATCAAAAGGCTGTCAAGTGTTGAAGGAAGAAGACCCTAGTACCAAGAAAAAGGGGCATCAGTGGTGAATGTTTGGAGTACACTCCCTACCTCAACCACTGATAAAACCACTGCTAGTGGGAAATCAGATGATCCCATTAAATTGGGTGATGGTTTAAAATATCTGGAATTGACGGAACGAGTTGACAAACTGGATACAGCTGTTGCAGATATCAAAGACATGCTACAACAGTTGTTGAAAGTACAAAAGATGCAATCCACTGGTGTTCCACCTCAAGCACCTGCTCTACCACAAGCACCTGCTGTAAATGAGCTCTGGAATCTATTTCAACCTTTTCTCCAGCAACAAAAACAAATGGCTGATCAGCAACATGCATTACATGTACAAGAGCTGAGAAACACAATGGAGTCTAGGTTCAAGAACACACAACCAGACATCAAGGCACTCAAGGCCCACATATTAAAAACCACTGGTACTGCTCCTCCAACTGTTCTTTTCATTGATTAATTACCCTCAGATGATGCCAAAAAGGGGTAGAAAATTAAAGAATGGAAGAAGAAGGGAGTAGATGATGGTCTCTACATAGAACCAGAAATGGAGAATATGACCAAGCAGATACCTTTGCCAGATGGTAGCAAAAAGGTTGATGTTACTCAAAATGCACTTGATGAAGCTATAGCTAGTGTAAAAAGGGACAGAGCGGCAGAGGATATGTCAAGGTGGAATAAGGAGAAGAGAGCTTACATGGAGCTGAATGCGTAGGGTTGTTCTGGGCTAAAGGATGTTCAAAATCCTGAGCTAAAAATAAATCCCACTAGAAAAGTGAGGGAACCCAAGTCCACACCATCCAGACTCACAAAGCGTACTCCAAAACCACCATCCAAAAGCCCCCAACATTAAACCTCCACCCAAACAGTTTGTAACTCCTGCTGTATCAACTATTACTGGTACTTCAGAGGTTTCAACATCTGTTATCACTTCAACACACACCACTTCAACACACACCACAACCACTGCCTTACCACCACCACCACTATCACCACCAAAAACAACATCACCACCATCGCCTCCTGCCAAAAAGCAGATGATAGCAGATGTTACAACATCTGTTATAATGACAACAGTGGTTGAAACACCAGTTGTTTCAACAGCTGTTAGTCAATCACAAATCATTGCCACTCAAATCACCACCACTGATCCACCCAAAACATCATCTGCCTCTCCTACAATAAAAAGGAGAAGGATTTTCATACCAGATGATGATTCTCCATCACCACGACCAACATCTTCGAAATCTCTATCACTTGTTACAATACCCAAACCTATCCCTCTCTCATCAGCTCAAATTCAAAAGCCCTTACCTCCTGCAGGTGTTCAATTCCCTCTTGAACTTATAGCAGTCAGAGAAGAAATCAAATCTTTCTACTATGAGCATGACCCTGCTAAAAGGAGTTTGCCATCAGTTGAAGGATATCCAAGGCCAAACAATATTGAAGAATATTTAAAAGTCAAAGCTAAACAAGCAGAGGATATCTCAAACAGAAATGCACAAGGAAAATCTGATAGAGAAATTCAGCAGAACTATCAGTACTTGCTCACACAAGTCAGATCCTTGGAACAATTTGCAAAAAATGTATGTCAGCAAATCTTAGAGAGAGCAGATGAAACTCTGAGAAAAGACTACATTGAAAGCATCAAGGCAACCAAGAAGTACAAAGGAGAAAAACACATGT
>JARYGA010042836.1:0-19021 GCA_030545235.1 Helianthus tuberosus
CCACAAGTTCCTAATTGCTTAGTCATGAAGATAAGGATCACTTTTAGGCACCATAAGGTTCCGACAAGTGTACGGCCTTGATCGTTTCCCCTTTTCCAAGAAATGATCTTAACGGTTACCCGAATACTATAAATACCCCACCCCCCATTACTTCAAATGCACTAGAATTCTGATTTTAGAAACTCTAAGTTGAAACCATTGTTTCATACCTGAGATTCTCGAATCGGGATTAGCATTCGGGGACCCTGGGTAAGTATTCTTTCGTTCTTTTCCTTATTTTACTGCTTTTCGAGTCAGAAAGTCAAACTTTGTTTGACTTTCAGCGTTGACCAGTAATGGTCAATGCGAAGTTCGTAGGAACTTCGCAACGTGAGTGTAATCACGTTGGTCATAGTCCCTTGGGACTATGCCCACTGATTACCACGTTGTCTAGAGTCGTAGGGTAGGCGATCTGATAAATCGCCTATACCTTCGAACTCGACCCATTTGGTCGATCATTAGGATCCGACCAAATACATTAGGTGACCATAGTAGGTAGGGAATAACCTTCCGAGGTTATACCCTATGGTCACATCGTTTAAGTAGTTGTATGATAGGTAGTTTATATGCCTTAGGTAAATTACCAGAATACCCTTTTCATGTATAATTGGTAAATAAGCATATGTAACCTAAACCTTTGTCATATAACTGATTATGTAACATGTTTAGGCATATAACACTTGTCATAGGACTAGTTAGACGGTCCGAACGCGTTTCACGCGAACGACGCGTTAAAGTAGCATAAGCTACCTAAACGGGTCGTAATGGGTCGATAGCACTTAGGTTTGGTTTCATTGTAGTATGTAGGCCTTGTTAAACCATATCATATGAGTTCCAACACTCGTTTGGTTTACCAAGCCTCATCCTATCCGATCTCCCGATTTAGGTCCGGTTTATTTATATAGTTATCAGATTTGCCGATTGATTCCGTGCTCCCTCTAGCTTTGCTTGGTTGTTGTTCAAGACCTCTAAGCAATCTCAGGCGAGTACATTCTTCCCCTATTTTACTGTTTTCAATTGTTTTGGGGTGACTCATATGTGCTAAATGTTTTCGATGTTATAACGATGGTTTCAAAAACGATTAAGACAATTTATACAAAACTAATAACGATTTCATAAAGTGAACAAACTTGTTGGTTGTAGTTACATAACAAATGACATTCATTAGCAATGATCAAGCCGACCAGTATTAGGTTATGGTACCATAGGATCTGACAAATCCCGTTATTTACTACCCCCGTGGTTATGTGTGGGCAATGGTAGGTAGCGACTGAATCTGAAATCATTAACTTACCCTATGGAGGTTTGTTAATGCGAAAACGAGAAGCTACGATTGATGAGTCACGAAGGTTTGAATGTTATTAGCGAGACGATCACATAAGTAGTTTCACGACCTAAAACGAATTAAACGATTAACGATTGGGTTTCACACGATGTATTAAACGATTGGGTAACGATTGGGTTTCACACGATGTATTAAACGATTGGGTTTCACACGATGTATTAAACGATTGGGTAACGATTGGGTTTCACACGATGTTTTAACGATTGGGTAACGATTGGGTAAACGATTGGCTTCAAAGCGATATACGATTGGGTTTTGGTTACATATTACATGTTTTACATTGGGCATGAACATTACTTTGGTGGTTTGGTTTGGATTAAGTGATTAAGTAACAATGCGTGTGTAATATGATACAAGCATGGTGGATACGCCGCTGGTACTTCCTATATATAAGTGTTTGTATGGTATTACATATTGTAGTGTTATTTGAATCATTTCAGTTTGAGACATAGAACATTTTATACAAGTAACATACTTTTCACAAGACATTTATTTACAAACAACTTATCTTATACAAACTCATTTTTACATGGTTATTCATTTAATCATGCATTATTCTCTTAGTTATACATATCACCTGAACTTATCATTGTTTTTCCAAATAATTTACTAAAACAAATGTTTTTGGGTTAAGAGTCATGGCTACGAGGTTTTACAAATTATAACCCGCTTGATTTGAGTTGGTTAATTAAGTTGCAATAGTATACTCTTTTCAAAACAAGGTTTTTAAATAAAGTATTGCAACATCTAAACTAGCCATGATTTCGACACTCCTACAAAACCTATGTACTCGCCAGCATTTCTTTGCTGACCTCGTTTTCACATATGTTTCAGGTATTGTTGAATGATATCGATTGATAAGATGCATGCTCACATAGGACTGGACAAGGCCTTAGTGACTAAATAACGATGATAGACTATGTTTAATTTGCGTATTTAGATTTCCAGACGATGTAATTATTCAATGATTAATAAAACGAAACACTTTTGATATCCATGGTTATGAAACATTAATTCTGTTGCAACACGCCTCGATGTTTCCGCCACGTTTTGTTGTTTTACGTGGTCGGGGTGTGACAGAAAAGATGGTATCAGAGCCAATGGTTATAGGGAATTAGGTTATTAGTAATTAGTAATGCTTTGACCTAGTCTATAACCTTCTTAGGACCCTAACGCGAGTTTACTTGCGTTTAGTCGTACAAACAATACTGTCACCTATCCTTAGGCGACAACCACAACAAGAACATAAATTTCAAAACCGCTTTGAAAACTAATCATCTGTTCTAGGATGATTAATTTCTAGGTTTTGAACCCTCTATTGTAAGGTTTTGAACCCTCTGTTATATGGTTGTGAACCCCTTTGAATTTTCAAAATCTCGTCAAGGTTTTGGGTTTTAAATAATGTGAACACGTGCAAACTGGAAGGGTGAATGCCTGTATTCTGGGTTTTCTGTCTAGGCAAGCACTTCGTATACATCTCATCAGACGCGAGACCAGTTGTGCTTACCTGGGAATTCTTGGGATGAGTGTTCACTTATAGGCGAGCATGTCTTCGCGATACATTATTTTTGACTCATTTACTTTGATTAGTTCTGTGTGTCGTTTGTTACTTTGTAGTAACAAACAAATGACCACTATCCTTGCTTTCATCAGCTTTGTTTCACCTCATTCATTTCGTCTAAACCTCTCACTCGTTTCATTTCATGTTTTCCTCTTTTAGACAATGCCTCCTCGACGCGATGATCGAACCGATGCTCGGACTTTTACTATTGAAGAACTTGCAGCCCTGATCTCTCAGCAGGTGGCTGCTGTGGTTCCCGGGGTTGTAACCCAAGTCCACGAGATATACAACAACGGCAACAATAACAACAACAATAATGCGCAGTGTAAATACAAGGATTTTAACCAAGCTAAACCACTCAAGTTTAGTGGTTCTGAAGGAGCGACTGGGCTTCTTCAATGGTTCGAGAGCATTGAGAATACCTTCCGCCACGTGCAGTGTCCTGACAATCGCAGGGTCGAGTTTTCTTCGAGTGTGTTTCAGAAGAGGGCTCTTACATGGTGGAACGGGATTATGAGGGATCGTGGTGCAGAAGTTGCTCTAGCACAGACGTGGGCTGAACTCAGGGCCCTTATGATGAGGGAATTCTGTCCTCGTCATGAGCAGCGAGCTTTGGAGAAGGAATTTGATGAGTTGAAGCAAGATAGTGGTGAGCACAGGGCGTATACTGATAGGTTTGAGGAGTTGAGTCTGCTTTGCCCGAAAATGGTTACCCCACTTGACATAGCTATCGAAAGGTACATCGACGGCCTACCTGACTCGGTACAAGACATCCTTACTGGTAGTAGCCCTGCCACACTTCGTCAAGCGATCGAGTTAGCTGCGACATTAACTGAGTCGCAGATTAGGAAGAATAAACTACACAGAAAGGGTGACAAGGGTAAGAAGCAGGGGTCTGACAAGGAGGATAGCAAGAAAGATCAAAACAAGAAGGGTAAGGAAGGTGAGACTTCGAAGAAATCGAAGAAGCGGAAGGGTGCCCAAAACTTTGCTGTTACAGCACAGACTGCTCAGAACTTGCAGAACCTACCGGCTCAGCCACTTGCAAAGAAGGCATATGCTGGTGCCGCACCACATTGTGCCCGTTGCAACGGTCATCACGTTGCACAACGAGGTTGCAAGAAATGCACAACATGTGGTAGACTTGGGCATTTGGCCAATATTTGTCGTCTGGGACAAAATCAAGCTGTTCAGGTTCAAGCTCCGGTTCAAGGGAATGCTGCGAGATTTCCACTGGGTTCATGTTTCAACTGCGGAGAGATTGGTCACTTCTGCCCCAACTGCCCGAGACTGGGGAATGCAAATGCTGATGCAAACCCGAATGCGAATGTCAATGTGAATCCAGCACGTGGTCGAGTGTTTAACATCAATGAGGCAATCGATGATGAAGGAGTGAACTTTTAGTACTTTGTGATTTCCTCTGGTTGTTATCTTGTAACATTTAAAGACAATGCGGTTGTTATATAAATAAAAATTTGTGGTTTTTATTTTTAACTAATGCAATTGTATGAATGTTTGATCCAACCTTGTGATGTCAACACAAAGACAAAAACTACTCGTGTGGTTCTGTCATTTTTTACGATCACTTGAGATCTCCCTAAGAACCTCAAACGCTTGTTTCTTCTAAATCTAAAGTATCTTATCATCTTGCACCGTTCGAGATGCAAGAATTATCAAAACAGCTTCAAGAGTTGTCTGATAAAGGATTCATTCATTCGAACTTTTCACCTTGGAGAAACTCCTGTTCTCCTTGTGAAAAGAAAATGGATCTTTTCAAATATATATCGATTAACGTAAGCCTAGTAAGCTTACCATCAAGAATCGATATCCCCCTACCTTAAATCAACGTTTTCTCCGATCAACTGCATAGCGTTTCATACTTTTCCAAGATCGATTTGCGTTCTGGGTATCATCAACTTCGTATTCTCGAAGAAGATATTCCCAAAACGGCTTTCAGCACGAAGTATGGCCATTACGAGTTTACAGTTATGCCTTTTGGGTTGACAAATGCTCCGGCCATCTTCATGGACTTAATAAATAAAGTCTGCAAGCCTTATTTGGATCAGTTCGTCAATGTTGTTATTGATGACATCTTGGTCTATTCATGTCCCGAGCCGACCACGATCAACACCTTCGTTGACATCGGAGCCCTGATTGAATTCCTTGTACACCTTAAAATGTACATTACAACTCAATTAGGACAAACCGAATTCCTTTTAAGATCTTCCTATCTTCATAGTTAGATTATTGAAAATATTTAAAGTACCAAATGAAATCCACGGATTGGATTCCTTGTATGCTTTAAATACCCATGTCCAAAGATAACAAATTAAACAATTATACGATTAAACGATTATACGAATAAGCGATTATGTGTTTATGTGTTCTCCTCTATGATTTTTTTGTGTGATCCGATTTTCAAATCCTCATAGAATCTTTCATATCTTCATATGAGGGATTCATATTAGGATTTTCAAAAAGGTACTACCTTAAATCCTTATGGGCTTCTACCTAGTAGTTAAGACCCTTGGGTTATATAGTACCATTCCATGATTCGATGATAGACCCTTGAGTGGTCTAGTCAAAAAGATTGATTCGCAATCTGGTTAAAGAATGACATCTAGTGATGTAGCTGAACAGACTCCTTGATAGTCTATTTAGATCATTTATTGATTTAATATAAAGGACTCTATGGCGGTCTAGTCACACTCATCACAGGATTGTTCACTTGGTTTTCCCCTACACATTATAAAATAGACTGTGTGAACTATGCAAGGAATTGTCTAATTATGGAAGCGCACATAATTATGAGATTCAGTGCACGGTAAACCCAGTAAGATTTATTATGTGTAAGAGCCGATAGTGACAACAATAACGAAATGAGAACGATGTAATGGAGGTACGGTGGACGCACCAATGACGCTTCATATACTTGTATATAAGTATCCCTCTTACATTGCAATCATGATGTTATTAAAGGTTACTAGAAGTTCAGAACCCTAACCAATGTTGTTTGATCTTTTCAACTTCATATTTTCAAGCTATCACAAGTTTCCTCTAAATAAATTTCGGGACGAAATTTCCTAAAGTAGGGGAGACTGTAACACCTGTGCCTCCACGGCCATCAAACAAATACCGAACCAATGAAATATTGTATTTCATACTTTGGATTTGTATTAATATATGTATCATTTGCACATATCGATTCTTATTCGATTTCAAACTCTAAATCGCTTTCTGGAAGGTTATACGCGCACCAATGCGTAAATATAACCAGTTTAATGCAACAAACACTCCGGAATAGTGAAATAGGCTTAACATACCTTAAATAACCTTTACATAACTTAGATATAAGTTTTGGAAGGCTTGGTGTGGTGAAATCAAAGTTAAATCGCTTACAGGGACTAAAGTTGACAAACTACGAAAGTATGCCAATTTGAACTGTAACAGACCTTCCGGAACATGACCATAAGTTAAACATACCATAAATATCCTTTACATATCTTATAAATAGGCTTTGAGGTGTTCGGTATGCTAAAATAAACTTTTGTGTCATTCAGGGACTAAAAGTGTCAAAAAGTGCACAAGTTTGCATTTTCGCGCATAACTTACGTTCTGAATACATCCGGACATCCAAAAATTTATGTAAGCATGACTACATTATGTTTTAGTGTTCTCCTTAAGAAAAATCCATTCGTCACGTCATTTGGTTCGTTTTTCGCGCTTATGCGCATTCCGTCGTAATTAACCGAACATCGCGTTCGTACGGCCAAACGAACCGACATCCATCATATTTTTGAACATATTTTAAGTTCCCTATACTTTAACTTCATTTTAGAGCTTTGAAATGGGGTTAACGGGCCTTAAACGTGTCGAAAATGGCCTAAATACAGTTCAGGGACCAAAAGTGTAATTCTGTCGAAATAGTGCCTAGCGGTGCGCTACACTTTAAGCGTAGCGGTGCGCTAGGGGTCTGCAGACCAGATGCAGAGTACCAAACAGCCTGTTTGCAGCAGTTTAACCCACAACCACAAGTTCCTAATTGCTTAGTCATGAAGATAAGGATCACTTTTAGGCACCATAAGGTTCCGACAAGTGTACGGCCTTGATCGTTTCCCCTTTTCCAAGAAATGAACTTAACGGTTACCCGAATACTATAAATACCCCACCCCCCATTACTTCAAATGCACTAGAATTCTGATTTTAGAAACTCTAAGTTGAAACCATTGTTTCATACCTGAGATTCTCGAATCGGGATTAGCATTCGGGGACCCTGGGTAAGTATTCTTTCGTTCTTTTCCTTATTTTACTGCTTTTCGAGTCAGAAAGTCAAACTTTGTTTGACTTTCAGCGTTGACCAGTAATGGTCAATGCGAAGTTCGTAGGAACTTCGCAACGTGAGTGTAATCACGTTGGTCATAGTCCCTTGGGACTATGCCCACTGATTACCACGTTGTCTAGAGTCGTAGGGTAGGCGATCTGATAAATCGCCTATACCTTCGAACTCGACCCATTTGGTCGATCATTAGGATCCGACCAAATACATTAGGTGACCATAGTAGGTAGGGAATAACCTTCCGAGGTTATACCCTATGGTCACATCGTTTAAGTAGTTGTATGATAGGTAGTTTATATGCCTTAGGTAAATTACCAGAATACCCTTTTCATGTATAATTGGTAAATAAGCATATGTAACCTAAACCTTTGTCATATAACTGATTATGTAACATGTTTAGGCATATAACACTTGTCATAGGACTAGTTAGACGGTCCGAACGCGTTTCACGCGAACGACGCGTTAAAGTAGCATAAGCTACCTAAACGGGTCGTAATGGGTCGATAGCACTTAGGTTTGGTTTCATTGTAGTATGTAGGCCTTGTTAAACCATATCATATGAGTTCCAACACTCGTTTGGTTTACCAAGCCTCATCCTATCCGATCTCCCGATTTAGGTCCGGTTTATTTATATAGTTATCAGATTTGCCGATTGATTCCGTGCTCCCTCTAGCTTTGCTTGGTTGTTGTTCAAGACCTCTAAGCAATCTCAGGCGAGTACATTCTTCCCCTATTTTACTGTTTTCAATTGTTTTGGGGTGACTCATATGTGCTAAATGTTTTCGATGTTATAACGATGGTTTCAAAAACGATTAAGACAATTTATACAAAACTAATAACGATTTCATAAAGTGAACAAACTTGTTGGTTGTAGTTACATAACAAATGACATTCATTAGCAATGATCAAGCCGACCAGTATTAGGTTATGGTACCATAGGATCTGACAAATCCCGTTATTTACTACCCCCGTGGTTATGTGTGGGCAATGGTAGGTAGCGACTGAATCTGAAATCATTAACTTACCCTATGGAGGTTTGTTAATGCGAAAACGAGAAGCTACGATTGATGAGTCACGAAGGTTTGAATGTTATTAGCGAGACGATCACATAAGTAGTTTCACGACCTAAAACGAATTAAACGATTAACGATTGGGTTTCACACGATGTATTAAACGATTGGGTAACGATTGGGTTTCACACGATGTATTAAACGATTGGGTTTCACACGATGTATTAAACGATTGGGTAACGATTGGGTTTCACACGATGTTTTAACGATTGGGTAACGATTGGGTAAACGATTGGCTTCAAAGCGATATACGATTGGGTTTTGGTTACATATTACATGTTTTACATTGGGCATGAACATTACTTTGGTGGTTTGGTTTGGATTAAGTGATTAAGTAACAATGCGTGTGTAATATGATACAAGCATGGTGGATACGCCGCTGGTACTTCCTATATATAAGTGTTTGTATGGTATTACATATTGTAGTGTTATTTGAATCATTTCAGTTTGAGACATAGAACATTTTATACAAGTAACATACTTTTCACAAGACATTTATTTACAAACAACTTATCTTATACAAACTCATTTTTACATGGTTATTCATTTAATCATGCATTATTCTCTTAGTTATACATATCACCTGAACTTATCATTGTTTTTCCAAATAATTTACTAAAACAAATGTTTTTGGGTTAAGAGTCATGGCTACGAGGTTTTACAAATTATAACCCGCTTGATTTGAGTTGGTTAATTAAGTTGCAATAGTATACTCTTTTCAAAACAAGGTTTTTAAATAAAGTATTGCAACATCTAAACTAGCCATGATTTCGACACTCCTACAAAACCTATGTACTCGCCAGCATTTCTTTGCTGACCTCGTTTTCACATATGTTTCAGGTATTGTTGAATGATATCGATTGATAAGATGCATGCTCACATAGGACTGGACAAGGCCTTAGTGACTAAATAACGATGATAGACTATGTTTAATTTGCGTATTTAGATTTCCAGACGATGTAATTATTCAATGATTAATAAAACGAAACACTTTTGATATCCATGGTTATGAAACATTAATTCTGTTGCAACACGCCTCGATGTTTCCGCCACGTTTTGTTGTTTTACGTGGTCGGGGTGTGACACAAAACACTTTGTTTTGATACCAAATCAATTTTCTAAGTTAGTTAAACATGTTTTGACATGTTCAACTCGTCACTACTAGTTTAGTGCTTGTTTAGGGTCGTAAGTTAAGCGGTCTCGACAACCGCTTAGACTTTCGAACCCGACCCGTTTGGTCGATCATTAGGATCCGACCAAGCATATTTAGTGATCATAGTTGCATAGGGAATAACCTACTGAGGTTATACCTTATGATCACATAGGTTGGTTAGTTATTTGTTAAGTAGTATATATGCCCATAGAAAATGACCAAAATGCCCTTTTGAAGCATAAATTCATATTTTGCATGTGTAATCAAGTTTTTGACATATAAACTGATTTAGTAACATATTTAGGCATAATTGAGCATGTAAGACTTGACATAGGACATAGATATCCATCCGACCTTAGTTTTACGCAAACGGCGCGTTATAGTAGCTTAAACTACCGTAACGGGTTGAAACGGGTCAAAAGCACTTAGGTAAACTTCCAAATCAGAATGTTAGGTCTATTAAATCATGCCATATGAGTCCAATACTCATTTGATTTATAGAACCACATTCTATCCTATCTCCCGTTTTAGGATCCGATTATTAACATAGTTACCTATATTAGGTGTCGTTTGATTTCCGTGATCCTTGAAGCTTTACTTGGTCTTATTCTTAAGACTAATAAGCAATCCCAAGTGAGTACATAGTCCCCTCTTTTACCGCTTTCAAATACTTTGGGGTGATACACATGTACATACATTGTTACTTTCGTGCTTTTCATGCTTTTATGACATAAACACGCTATGTTTACTTAGCATACTTAGTACATGGTTTTCACATAGCATGCTTACATTGGTTATGACATTTGGTATGTTTAACGGGACAATAATACATTCATTAACACTGATCAGGCCGCTCGGTAGTATGTAATGGTACCATAGGACTTGACAAATCTCGTTTCCGACTTCCTAGATTTGTTTGGAAGTTAGGAATGACAGAATCCGATATACGTAATTGATGAACCATTAATTCGTTTAAGGGTTTATCGGACAGTCGCAAGGCTTGAATTTATGCGATAAACATTACTGCATAAATGTTCGTATCCATAAAGCATTGTTTTCTGCTAAACATAACCTTTGATTTAAACTTAGGTTTATTCAAAAACATTTTGTTTGGTACATTTTTCATATGGGGTTGAGTAAATACTATTTATTCACCATACATGACATTTGTTTTCAGATAGACATTATACATATGGTTTGAATAGATACTTTCTACTTGCCATACATTACATATGGTTATACATGACACAGTTTACGCATAACATTGAACATTATTTACACATAAACATTTTGACATTGGTTTAAACAAAGACATTTTGGTTGGTTATTGATAAGTGATTTATATAACGAGGCTATGCTTAATGTGATAAAAGCATGGTGGATACACCGCTGGTACTTCCTATATATAAGTGCTTTTATTATATTACATATCATAGCATTATCTAAACCACTTCAACAAGACATGAAACATTTTATACAAAGACAAGACATTATTTTACAAACGACATGTTTTACATAAATTCATTTTACTTGGTTATTTATTTAACCATGCATTATTCTTTTATATCATTTGATTTTCACTTCGATTATCATATGATTTTATAAAAGAAAACATTTTACAAGGTTCATGACTACTTTTGCTAAACATTTCTTTTATCTACAAGTCATTAATCCTTCATCAACAAAACCTATGTATCTCACAGGCATTTTTATGCTGACGTACCTATTTTTGCATGTGTTTCAGGAGCTAATGCTTGATGTTGATTATGCTACACTTAGGCGGACTTGGGCATTTTTATGCTGACGTACCTATTTTTACCATGGTTGTGGAACAATAATTATGTAGCTTCACTCCCCGACGTTTCCGTCGCGGTTTGTTGTTTTACGCGGTCGGGGTGTGACACATACAAATTATTCCATCGCCTACAGTACCTAAACCATATAATTTTGCATAAAAGCTCGTCCGCTGATCCCGATGCGGCCAGTATCCCTTGTCATTGATGCACCATTTGGGATCGATGCTCAAGACCAATAGCTCTTCGCCGCTTTCTCAGATCTCTGGATCCATCCCGAGGTATCCTTAATCTCTCAAATGCTGTTGAAATTAAGGAATGTATTCGAATGTGATCAACCTAGTATTGTGATTTTGGGCAGGAGAGGAAGAAGGAAGTGGTTTCAGGTTGCGGAGCGACACATGATTTGGAATCACTGATAATTGATGAGAATCATCATGGAATACGTGTGATTAGTTCTGGGGGCAATCACTATTATTATTATTTATGTGGAAATTATTAGAAAATATAAGAGGAGACTGACATGTTTTATCCATGGCAAGACTAAAACCCTATGGTAAACTGAAGTGGGTCCATGGGCTGGGTAGAAATTTCCACTATAACACCTCTGTGATCATCCTCTTTAGCAGGTAAAGTGAAGTAGTTTTTTTCTGTTGGTCTTGAATTGTTTAGACCAGAGATTATTGGGCTACTAAGTAAATTCAAAATTGGGTTGGTTTATTTTTTTTACCAAAGTTATACTTAAAGTCAATATACTAATCTCTCTTTTTACATGAATTATATTGAAGTCGTGTAGTGTTTATAGCAATTTAGGTTCGATTGTTTTGATGGTGTGGGCGCTTATTATTAGATATGGTGGAGAGGAGAGTAGAGGTGGTTGCAAGGTTGAAGTCTTGGAAGAGGCAGCAACTCTATTGATTACATTTCTACAAAATTCAAATGTAATATAATCTTCAGATGATTAGTAAACAATATCTAGTATCTCAGTATTACTTGAAATTTTTTTCTTTAAGAAAAAAATTGTTCTTATCAACGAATAGGTGTGGATATCAGTTATTGTGACATTATATGATTTAGTTTGGTTCTTTGAGGCATTGGTAGAGAATTTTGTAGGCTAATTAAAGAGTTTATTAAGGTGAAAAATGGTTGATTTTCTAACAAAAACTTATATGATGATGTGATCTTACTTATTAGTTATGCATCACCACAGTTATCTGCTACAAGAGTTCAATTTCTTTTTTATTAATTAAAAGCATGGTTTTCTACTATAACTTACTTTTTGTATGTGTGTCTTCGTTTCTTTAGATGTTCCTATGATTATATGTTGATGTGGCAGAAATGGAGGTATCATGGGTTAATGAACATGTTATGGGCTTGACATGCCAATGCATAGTTAATGGAATAGATATTTCTACAAAATTAGATTATAAAAATAACAATTGTGTCACTTTGAAAGGTTGACTTTAGGCTAATTTAGTTCCAATTCATTTGTGGTATTATTGTTTTACTTCATGTGTTTGACCAGTTATAATGAAAAGCAAGTTGGCCCGTTTCGTAAATGAGTATAGGTAATTCTCTGAACATCTTCTTAGCTGAAATCCGTGCTAGCTGGAATGAACTTGTAACCTAAGCATGCTAATTCATGAGTTGGTTTTATGCAGAACATGTCCTAGCTCAACTTGTGTTGCTCATGCCATGCTAATTTTAATTTTTGATCTTTTTTTTGTTTTTGATTGTTTATTATGTCAAACTTATAATGTGTTATGTTGGTGATAGTTTTAAAATATTTGAAAGGTGTAATCCAACTCTGGTACATATACACTAACTATTAGTTATGTTCAAGGCTTAGGTTTTTACTCTTTTTTGAATTACTTATGATGAAGAAGCTGGTGTTAAGTATACGTAAGGTTATTAAAACTAATTAATTAAGTCCATTTATCATTCAATGTATTTTGTATAATGTTTTTTTTTTCTTTTAGGCATTATTGAGGCAAGATATCAAAGAACAACTTAAATGGGTGGCATATTCCATTGTATGAGGGTGACATCGAAGTTAATTAATTTAAGTCCATTTACCATTCGTATTTTGTATAATGTTTTTCACTTTTAGGTATTACCGAGTCATACTTTTTGTATGATTTTTAATTATCTATTAATCATAAAAGTAACTCTATCGAGCCCGGGAAGCAATCCCTGGGGGATAACCTTGTCTTTTTATATAACTCATATACAACTGAACCATCAACCTTATAAAAGGACTCTTTTAAATCAGTCCAAACCTCATAAGCCAATTTAGAAAAAAAAAACTTGACCAAGAAATAATTCTTCATAAATTGAATTCAAAAGCCAAGTTAGCACAACAGAATTACACATTTCCCACTGATTAGCCAAAACATCATAATCCTTAGACTTCTCACATTTACCATCAATAAACCGACACTTTTTCTTGGCTTCTAAAGCAAGTTTCATAGCACTAGACCAAACAACATAATTCTTAATCCCTTTCAATTTAATACTAACAATAGTCAATGCACTTTAGTCACTATGTAAAAATATAAAGGGACATCAATATCAAGCTTACTAATAAAAGTCTATGAAGTGCTACCACTATCACCCATTTTAATCAAACACCACAAATAACAACACAATTAACTAACAAACAACAATCACAGAATCACAACAGATCAATACAACTATACAGTAAACAATAACCACAAAAAAACCATAAATGCAAGACTATGTCAGGGGCCAGATTCCAGTTCATCACTCTATGGGTGCCTGGACAAGTCTTAACACAGTTGCAATTCTAGAATTACTAATTTAAAAAACAAACAATAAAAGAAAACACAGAATAATGCAACGGCTAACACATAGACTCGATCAAGTGCCTGTCCGACTAGCCTGGTAACAACAATGCCTACCATTCAAAATGCAATGAACAAGAAATAAAAAAAAGATAAAGAGCAGAAAGATCTCACAACAACGTTTAACTCCCTCCAAGCAAATCTGACTTGTAACTTTCAAGGGTTACAGAGCACAGAGCATAAATCAGAAACACCAACAAACACCAGGTCAGTTTGCCCTGAAACCCATCTTGGGTTTTAGAGACCAACACATGATATAATACTCCTAAAATCATGAAATCTCTTCCACAAGAAATCACCAAACCCCAAATAGGGTTTCAATTGCACGTGATCTTCTTCTACACACTTCCCAAGACCAAGATCCAAAAAGATCTTCAAGCGGAAACAACCCCAATCGTCCAATAACCAAATCTAAACCCTAGATCTCATAGCGGAATACCCATAGTCAGTCTCAAGAGATCTAAAATATATCTGATACCATGAAAAATGGTATGAAATCAACACAACAGAAGAAAGAAACATCGACAAAATTGGTGACAAAACTTTATTGATTTAACCTAAACCAAAAAACACAAACCAAACCCCAGATCTTACACTATGTAAGATCTATATCAACTAATACATAATAAAGGATCAACTGATAAGATATCAGTTGATCATAGAAAGTATGAATCAACAATACAAGATCCAAACTAGATCAACAACTACAACAAGATGAAGAATAACCAAGGATACGGAGAGAACACGACAAGACCAATAATGACCAGAGGAACCTTAACACATCCTTTTATATGCCTAGACTTCTAAATATCCATCCAGTCCTCCATCTTATAGAAGTTTACTCGTTTTGCCCTTCACAATTGTACATGTACACTTTATACCCAAATCAGCAGCAAACATGTGTAACAACTTGTAAAAGTTTTTACAACATAGTTATAAGTTTTATATGTATTAAAAAACCTCCTAATATTTTTGCCACATGAATTATAATTATGTAACGGATTATTTTCAACATGTAAGCATTGTCACTTAGGCCCACATCAGCAAGACAATTCAATCACTCAACATGTGTTATACCTAATCCTATCCGTTTCACAACTGGCTCCAACGTTCACAATGGATCTCTCACGCCAGCGAGGCACATTTATAGACTCACTACTCACGCAGCAATCACACATGGGCGACGTATTGTTCACTTGAGCTAACACGGTGCGCTCCCTATCCTGCTCACAAAGCATACCACTTACTGTTAAGTTGGGTAGTCGATCCATTATTAGATTTCTGGAAATGGTGAAATTTGATCATGATTTGAATGTCCTTGAGTTCTATTGGCATGTTGATATCAAATTACTAATGTTTGGAAGTGTTTGTTTCATGAAATTTAAAGCAATTGACAAAACCTAACTTAAAAGGTTCCATGTGGTGTCATTTCACTTTGATATTCATGTTATTGCTGCAAATTAATTGGTTATAATTAGATATATACATTCACAAGATTGTGTCCATGTTTTATTGCAAGGAACTCGTTTGCTTCAGCTAAAAAAAGTAACTAACCATATAAAAATACGTAAGGGTTTTGACATTATGGCCTAGTGGCATCTTAGGGGTGGGATAAGGCTTATGACTATTTGGTCATGAGTTCGATTTCCACAAGTGGGGTTTTTCCCATATTTATTGGGTTTCCTGATGAATTGGTGTATATGCATTATTGCCCAGTGGAGATGGATATGATTGGGTGGTTCTGTTTGTGGTACGATGATACTCCAGTGATCCTTCAGTGGTCCAAATTTTCCGTTCAAAAAAAATATAAAAATACGTAGATCAAAGTTTAATGTTTTTTTCTACATTAAAATTAGTTACCTTATCACCAAGCTTTACCATAATTCCGTTTCAGACCTAATTTATTGGTAAACTATGTTTGACATTACTACTTTTAAATTATAAGGCTTTTGCGTTGGTTTCTTATATAATATTGTAAAACTTATAAAAATATTAATTTAGATGGTGTAAAGCTATTTATTTCCCTAAATGTTTTCATATGAAGTTGCTTAACTAATATAATAAATTAATAATCGACTATCACATAAGATGGATATGATTGGGCGGTTCTGTTTGTGGTACGATGAAACTCCAGTGATCCTTCAGTGGTCCAAATTTTCCGTTCAAAAAAAATATAAAAATACGTAGATCAAAGTTTAATGTTTTTTTCTACATTAAAATTAGTTACCTTATCACCAAGCTTTACCAAAATTCCGTTTCAGACCTAATTTATTGGTAAACTATGTTTGACATTACTACTTTTAAATTATAAGGCTTTTGCGTTGGTTTCTTATATAATATTTTAAAACTTATAAAAATATTAATTTAGATGGTGTAAAGCTATTTATTTCCCTAAATGTTTTCATATGAAGTTGCTTAACTAATATAATAAATTAATAATCGACTATCACATAAGATGGATATGATTGGGTGGTTCTGTTTGTGGTACGATGATACTCCAGTGATCCTTCAGTGGTCCAAATTTTCCGTTCAAAAAAAAAAATATAAAAATACGTAGATCAAAGTTTAATGTTTTTTTCTACATTAAAATTAGTTACCTTATCACCAAGCTTTACCAAAATTCCGTTTCAGACCTAATTTATTGGTAAACTATGTTTGACATTACTACTTTTAAATTATAAGGCTTTTGCGTTGGTTTCTTATATAATATTGTAAAACTTATAAAAATATTAATTTAGATGGTGTAAAGCTATTTATTTCCCTAAATGTTTTCATATGAAGTTGCTTAACTAATATAATAAATTAATAATCGACTATCACATAAGATGGATATGATTGGGCGGTTCTGTTTGTGGTACGATGAAACTCCAGTGATCCTTCAGTGGTCCAAATTTTCCGTTCAAAAAAAAAATATAAAAATACGTAGATCAAAGTTTAATGTTTTTTTCTACATTAAAATTAGTTACCTTATCACCAAGCTTTACCAAAATTCCGTTTCAGACCTAATTTATTGGTAAACTATGTTTGACATTACTACTTTTAAATTATAAGGCTTTTGCGTTGGTTTCTTATATAATATTTTAAAACTTATAAAAATATTAATTTAGATGGTGTAAAGCTATTTATTTCCCTAAATGTTTTCATATGAAGTTGCTTAACTAATATAATAAATTAATAATCGACTATCACATAAGATGGATATGATTGGGTGGTTCTGTTTGTGGTACGATGATACTCCAGTGATCCTTCAGTGGTCCAAATTTTCCGTTAAAAAAAAAATATAAAAATACGTAGATCAAAGTTTAATGTTTTTTTCTACATTAAAATTAGTTACCTTATCACCAAGCTTTACCAAAATTCCGTTTCAGACCTAATTTATTGGTAAACTATGTTTGACATTACTACTTTTAAATTATAAGGCTTTTGCGTTGGTTTCTTCTATAATATTGTAAAACTTATAAAAATATTAATTTAGATGGTGTAAAGCTATTTATTTCCCTAAATGTTTTCATATGAAGTTTCTTAACTAATATAATAAATTAATAATCGACTATCACATAAGATGGATATGATTGGGCGGTTCTGTTTGTGGTACGATGAAACTCCAGTGATCCTTCAGTGGTCCAAATTTTCCGTTCAAAAAAAAAAATATAAAAATACGTAGATCAAAGTTTAATGTTTTTTTCTACATTAAAATTAGTTACCTTATCACCAAGCTTTACCCAAATTCCGTTTCAGACCTAATTTATTGGTAAACTATGTTTGACATTACTACTTTTAAATTATAAGGCTTTTGCGTTGGTTTCTTATATAATATTTTAAAACTTATAAAAATATTAATTTAGATGGTGTAAAGCTATTTATTTCCCTAAATGTTTTCATATGAAGTTGCTTAACTAATATAATAAATTAATAATCGACTATCACATAAGATGGATATGATTGGGTGGTTCTGTTTGTGGTACGATGATACTCCAGTGATCCTTCAGTGGTCCAAATTTTCCGTTCAAAAAAAAAATATAAAAATACGTAGATCAAAGTTTAATGTTTTTTTCTACATTAAAATTAGTTACCTTATCACCAAGCTTTACCAAAATTCCGTTTCAGACCTAATTTATTGGTAAACTATGTTTGACATTACTACTTTTAAATTATAAGGCTTTTGCGTTGGTTTCTTATATAATATTTTAAAACTTATAAAAATATTAATTTAGATGGTGTAAAGCTATTTATTTCCCTAAATGTTTTCATATGAAGTTGCTTAACTAATATAATAAATTAAT
Organism: Helianthus tuberosus; assembly: GCA_030545235.1. Lineage (NCBI taxonomy): Eukaryota > Viridiplantae > Streptophyta > Magnoliopsida > Asterales > Asteraceae > Helianthus > Helianthus tuberosus. Next base: position 18,445 of record JARYGA010042836.1, read on the forward strand.
AATCGACTATCACATAAGATGGATATGATTGGGTGGTTCTGTTTGTGGTACGATGATACTCCAGTGATCCTTCAGTGGTCCAAATTTTCCGTTAAAAAAAAATATAAAAATACGTAGATCAAAGTTTAATGTTTTTTTCTACATTAAAATTAGTTACCTTATCACCAAGCTTTACCAAAATTCCGTTTCAGACCTAATTTATTGGTAAACTATGTTTGACATTACTACTTTTAAATTATAAGGCCTTTGCATTGGTTTCTTATATAATATTGTAAAACTTATAAAAATATTAATTTAGATGGTGTACAGCTATTTATTTCCCTAAATGTTTTCATATGAAGTTGCTTAACTAATATAATAAATTAATAATCGACTATCACATAATAAAAGTCTCTATTATTATTAATATATATAACTAATGGGATTCTCCGCACGTTGCAGTTTTCACTCGGTCGGTATCGCTTTTCTTCGTATAAAAACAACGACTACATAACAACCAAAAGAAACATGCCCAAAAGGATACCGATATATTTTAGATCAAAATCTATAAAAATACCATTATATAATTGAAATTGAA
>JARYGA010042837.1:0-47703 GCA_030545235.1 Helianthus tuberosus
GATCACCTAAGATGTTTTAACCAATGACCTAGTCCAAAGCACTTCTGGCCCAAAACAATAGCAAGTATGCATACTATTGGTAGAAAACAGCTAGTCTGGTAGCTAATGAGCCTAAGCCCACACAAATCCATTTCAATTTACTAATACCTAAGTTTCGGGCTTTGACCACTAAAATTAAAGTCACAGAATTTTCACATACACATCACCGTTTTCTCTAAACTGCTATTATCTTGCCCAAAAAAAAAAAAATTCTACTATTATATATTTTGCCAAATCATACCAAACTCGGATCGCCCTTTTCGACTCCCAAACCATCTTCTCGTTAAATGCTTTAACCGGTTATCAAAAACTTCACAAAATCTCTCCTCCCACCCTTTGGGCTCAACCGCTAGATACCCGAGCCCAGGAGCCCGATCATTTGATTTCAAATTAACCGAACGGGTCCAGTCCACAACATAAGCCGACACTCTTCTTCTAAACTTGGCCTTGAACTCGGGCCACGCCTGGTACTTATAATGGTTCACAACCACGGTTCCAATATTCGCTTTCTTGCTTTTATACCCGTCTTTTAACTTGAAATGATGAATCACATTGAGCAAAGACTCATGAACCGCATCAAGAAGCACTATTGATTTGTGTCGGTTTTCAATTTCTTTTCTACAAGTATAACCTTGTGTCACTCCCGCTAACGGGTGTGTCGTCTGATTCGATGGGCCAAATTCGTAACAACGAATGATTAACTGACCGTACAGATTCGTTGGTAGAAGTGATTGTAAAAGTGATTTTGACGGTTTAGATGACGCCCATGACGGTGAATAAACAAATTCATCCACATCAATGAACATCATCCAACGACACACGGTTTTCGCATGTAACACCGCGTGCGAGAAACCTCCTTCTTGGGTTTTTGGCCATAGCCAAAAACGAGTCTCGACATCGTACCCTTTCGATTTCAACAAATCCACAACTTCCCCCAAATCATCATCACTTCCATTGTCATACAAAATGAATTTATCAACCCCAATTTTGGAATGGTAAATCACCCACTCTTTCAAAAATTTAGCCACATTGTAAACCATGGTACACGCGCACAATAGCGACTTTGTACCACCTATAGCTATCTTGCGCTGGGGCGTATAATACGCCAAGGACGGAACCACCTGTTTGTTTTGAACAATAAGAAGAGACACTCTGACTAAATTTTGACCAAACTCCGTTAACTCAGGCCGTTGACATCTGAAGACTTCTTGCACAGAGCTAGTAACAGAAGTAGTAACGCCGTTAACGATATCGTCACCAAAAAGACATTTAAATTCCGTTGGACTTCTGTTAACTCCTTGACGATTATTAATCCCTTTCGCAAGCAAAACGACGTCGTTCTCCGTTTCAACAATTTCGTAAACAATAAAGTTCCACCGGAGAAGCTCTGGCGGCGGCTGAACCGGCTGAATTGACTGAACCGGCGTTTTAGTTAAAACCGGCTGACGAAACGGCAGTCGGCGGAGAACACGTTTCGGCAACGGACACGTGTACGTATTCCGATCTGGAAACGACATCGTTCCGGTAAACCTAGCCGGAGAAATCTCATCGGTATCAAATAAACAGAACAAGGACGACGGCGTCGTATAATCCCTATCAAATACGACGTCGTTTGGAACAATGACTAGTGCCTCCCAAGACGGAAACAAAACCGATACATTCGCAATCGATAAATCAGGTTTCCGAAACACACGCATGGAATCATTATTAACTGGAATGTGTACCTGAAGTGTTTCCGATTCGACGTCGTTTGAAGGTTGACTGGTGATTGTGTCTTGTTCGTTGATGATATGGTTTTTGCTGGCGTAAGGGCGGAGGCGAGGGTTAGGGAAGTAGACGGGGGAACGGCGGCGTAACTGATCTGAGACAGTTGGTGAGAGGAGGTGGTAAGTGGCGGTGAATGAGACGATGGAGATGGATACGTACAGGAAGAATGTACGTATCTTTAGGGCCATTTTCACTGCAACAAGACCAAGAAGAAGAAGAGCAAGTTTATATATGTGTATGGAGTAAGCCGGCTATTTGTAAATAAGGGTTTTATAATAAGATTTTAATATGACAAAGTGACAAACCCTATTTAATAGTTATTCGATAATTAAAAATTATTCAAGTGTTTTACTTGTGTCATCTTTTGTTTGATATATGAATCATTTCATTGTATAATAACAAAAACAAATGTGAATGCAATCGGTACACAATTTAAACGATAGGGTGTGTGCAGTTCTGTTTGGTATTTTGGTAAAATCGAAACCGTAACTGAAATGTTTGTTTTTCAGTTGTTGAAATCGTTCGGTTTGTTTCGGCTTTTTAGGGTTTAGCAACAGTTTGGTACGGTTCAGTTTTTAGAGCAAAATTATGTAAGAGTCTAAAATTGAAACTATAATCCAAGATTCAATAATATTTCATAGATGTTTACAATTAAGTTATTATTTTAATTTTGTAAATTAATATTGTTCACGTAAACCTAATCTTCTAATTTATTTTTATGTTTTTTAAAGTTTTTATTAAGACATTTTCTTTTATAATACTTTAAAAAGGGTCCTAATATTAACACATGAGAAAACTTATTTACACATGGTGTATACGGCCCGTATACACCATGTGTAAATAAGTTTGCCTGGTCGTATACAATGTATACGAATGCGTATACGGGCCGTATACTCTTATACGGCCCGTATGGAACGAAAATTTGATTTTTCTCAATGTATTTAAAGGATTTAAGGTGTAAATCACACTAGATATTTTACAGTCGTGAGGTGCACAAACCATTCTAAAAGTAGAAAAAAATAAAACATTAACAAGTAACAAAGATTGAAGAACAAGAAAACGTGTCGTATGACTGTAATAAAACGGAAGCTATCAACGCGGGATTACGGGCATGGTGTTATTCTTTATTTAATATTTATATAATAAAAGGAATGGTGAGGCATTTGATGAGAGTTGTAAGGAGTCTGAATCTTCGGTTTCATCAACCTGTACCGAAGAAACCAAATTCGCAACAATGAGTGTGAGTCCATTGTTGTTCGTGAATGTTTCGAATCATCATAGAAGACGTGTCGGGTTCTTCTACTAGTGGTCGGGCTTACAATGCTCACACAGGGTGATAAACAACGTTGGTTTATTCTTTTTAATCTATTAGAACGATCCTTGTTTTGTCACGTACATGCGTTTAATTCCCAACATACTTGTTTTGTCACGTACATTTCGTAAGAAACTTTTCGTGCACTGAACCTTCACCTCCAATCATTTCCTAGTCAAATCACACACTATAAAGTTTAAACTTATCATGTATTGCAGTTTGGAAAGATGACCGAATAGAGATCTGAATAACAAACTGTGGAGAACTTGTTTGCGTTATCCACCAACAATCCGTTCATTATCTGTTGTTGTCTAAAACAATATCAATTAACGTTCAGTTGTGTACACAAATTCATCACCGGTTTCTACAGCACAAGCACATACACAGGGAGAATGTTCTCGAAATTGAAGAAAAAGAAAAAATGGTTGCTGATGTTTTTCACTATCAGGATTTTGTTGGTTTGTTTGAGAACCTGATTCCAATGTCCTACTACTACAATCCTTCTTACATTATTGAAAATTACTATATCACCCGCCATTCTCTTGCACCTGTATACATTGATTGTGGATTTAACTTGCAAGAATTGTGGATTTCGGTTGGTTCAGATCTCGGAAGTACTGAACAACAGAAATACAGTTTCGGTTTCATCAACCGGCTTTGAAAACCCGACGGAATCTACGAAGAAACTGTTGGATTTGAAGGAAAAGAAAAAATGGTTGTATACTATTATACAATCTTTTTTCTTGAGTCGTCGGGAAAACTTTTCCTCAGGGGAGGGTGAGTAGTATGAGTCTGAGTCCATTTGTGGTTCGTGAATGTTTCTGAAAGACAAGAATACAACGTTCATGTATCACAAGGAATGACCGATCTAAGGCAAATGAAGTATTATCTGTCCTTGCTGCCTCTTCGGTTGGTAAAAGACATAGGATGTTTCTAATACAGGCTCTTTGTCAGTTGTGGTTGATTTATAGGAGGAGGTTATGAAACGAATATATGTTTATGAGAATTCCCAACATCCTTGCTTTATTATCTTTAATCTATTAGAACGAACCTTGACTTGAATTTGTGGATTTCGGGTAGGTCAGAAACTTAACAAGAGAAGCAACTAAAAAAATACAATTGATTACTCGGTCGAATAATGGGTCCGTTCAAGTTGAGCTTCCTGATGCAATTTTTTACCATATGTATACGGGTCGTATACGGTTTATACGACCGTATACTCTTGGTAAAAAAATATTTTTACCGATCGTATACATTGTATACGATGATTGTATACGGGCCGTATATTGTTATACGACCCGTATATAGTTGGGTAAAAAAGGGTTTATTCTATTTAATCTATTAGAACGATCCTTGTCTTTCGTTTTTTGGATCGGCCCTCACCCTCACAAAGTTGTCATTTTCAAGTGTGAGATTAGCCAAACGAGGATGAAAGATACTCAAACCATCTGATCCCGTTGTTGCAAACTCCTTTAATGTGAGATTCTTCAAGTTTGCACATTTTGAGAAATACCAATGTGTTTGTCAGCTTTGTCAACACACAAAGTGACAGAATGAAGATCCAATGTTGTTAATGTTGGAAAGATGACCGAACAGAGATCTGAATCAAGTTTTACGTCTGATGTCCAAGTTTGATGACAAAGTTACTTTGTTCTTCGTTTTTGGATCGTTGTAATAGATTAAAGATACATATCGTCCGTTCAATTTGATATAGGAGAGTTGATGCAATTCTCTTTAATCTATTGGAACGATCCTTGTCTTGATTTTGAGGGTGAGTGTTTTGAATTGATTCCTCAACGAAGAACCATCAGCCATTATCAGCCCTTTTTCCTTTGGTTTCTGGTTGATTTTGAGGGTGAGGGTTTTGAATTGATTCCTGCGCTCAAGTTTCAACTACTGGAGTGAAATATTTGTTGGAATTTGTGGATCAACAGAAATAATTTATCGTGTGTTGTAGTTTGGAAAGATGACCAAACAGAGATCTGAATCAAATTTACGTCTGATGTCCAAGTTTGATCACATACAGGAGAGTTGATGCAATTTTCCAAGCATTTTATCGTGTGTTGTAATTTTAATGAAGCAATGAATATTGAATATGCAAACCGCATCCGTCTTCTGTTATGATTCGAAACATGCCCACCTTGACCAGAATAGATAAGTGTATCACTCGATCCACTTACATTCGAATAACGCTGAGAATCCACAACGCTTATGGCCAGATTCTTTCCTTCAATCTTGGCAAAATCAATGCCTGCTTGTTTTATTATCACGAAAGTACTGAACAACCGAGATAACAGCTCCGATATTTATCACCAACTCATCTTTAGTAGTCTTTGCTTCGTCCACTAGAACTATTTGTGTATGCATTCTTTTGGTAGTTAACAACGCTAATTAGAAAAAATCTGTAAAATTAATCATATCGATTGCTAATGCTATAACAGGATGGATGTGACACACATAGATAGATAAACTGTCACAGTTGTCAAGACTGTTTGTCGGGTTTCCAATGCTCACACAGGGTGATAAACAACGCTGATACACGTAACATCTAGTTATATTCAGATTTAAACAATGCCCGCCTCAACTGAGATAACGGACATCCATCAAGCTCAAAAAGAAAACTTGTGTTTCCCATAGTCACAAAAGATTGCGGTTTCAATTTCGCATAGCCACCGTTTCCGTAGTAAAAAACGGTTGGGTTTGCACATTCAATCTTCAATACTTCATTAAAATACCAGTACAAGAACCCGACACGTCTTCATGTAACGGATAATGTTTTAGAAATTGAAGGAAAAGGAAAAAAATTGTTAAAATCGAATTTGACAACTATGACAGCTTATTAAAAGTAGCAATCACCTCCAATCATTTCTTGGTCAAATCACACAATATAAAGTTTAAAGTTATCGTGTGTTGTAGTTTGGAAAAATGACCGAATAGAGATCTGAATAACAAACTGTGGAGAACTTGTTTGTGTCGGGTTCTTCTGATATTTATTCGGAATCGATAAATAACCAACACGAAGATCTCTACGATCGCTAAGGTTTCCATCAACGGACTGATCGGTAACGTTACTCTACCTGTGCTCCGATTTAAGCGGCATGTTCCGATCAACGTTTATCGACATTGTTAAAGGTGATGAAAAGTTTAGAAACCCTAGAATGATTGTGTTTTTACGGGAAAAAATCGTGATATTTGAAAAAACGTCATTATATACGGCCCGTATATAGTTATACGGCCCGTATAAATGTGTTAACATCAAAAACCCACAAAAATAAATCCATTGAGTCGTATACGTTTTACAAATCGTATACACATGTATACGACTCGTATAACTATATACGGGCCGTATATAATAAAATAAAAAAAACATTCCCTGCGTATTTTCCTATTAAAAAACATTCCATACGGGCCGTATAATTGTATACGGCCCGTATACAATAGGGGATGTGAAAATAAGATATAGGGTATGTGGGAATAAGGGGAGCCCTTTAAAAATCATTTAATTTATATGTTTAAATTTTTTAATTTCTATATAATATGGATAAATCATTTCAAAGATAGATAAACATGTTAATATATTATAAATACCTAACATTCAAAAATAAAACTGATAATTCCTAAATCAATATATAACAATGATTTTTAGGTTATTTGGTTCGATTCGTTTTTTTTTTCAAAAAATGTAAAACCATAAACAAACTGTAAATTTCGGGTCAATTTTTTCAGTTGGGATTCGGGTTTTTTTTTTGGGTTTTCTGCTCATCCATTATGAGTTGTATAAGAGAGTTAAACTGGCTATACGACTCATACAACAAGAATCACTGGCGAGACAATATGACACATATACCTCATTTTTGTTCAGCTTGTATTGTATGACCCATAAAACATGTATACATGAGAGGTGTTATTGATTGGTTTGGGTATGGTGTAGTGCAGGGGCGCAACTTAGAAGACTTCCGAATCGATGCGTAGTGTTATGAATAGTACTTTCGTATAGAAATTTTTTAGGTATATACGTTTCCACCCCCCCCCCCCCCCCGGTTTCGGAAAAAAATGGGGGGGGGGGGGAAGCTTCGCCAATGGTGTAGTGATATAATGACATATAATATGATACAATAATATAATATTTAACGTAAAATAGTTAAGAAAGTGTGCATCATGAATTTCATAACTAGGCGGTTCACTCGTTGAAGTTTAATGGTTATACTAGTTTTTACTTACGTCGCGTATTGCGGTGAAACCAAGCAAATTATAATGTAAAACAAATGTGGTTTGAAAATAAAGTATCTTGTTTAGAAAGCCAAACCATTAGAACGGTTTAGTTTATCATCGTACAGCTTTATGATAACAAATAAATACTTTATTATGAGTTCAACTTCGTTTTTAACAAAACTTATAAACGAATGTCGGGGGGAAAATGAAGCATAACTATATACTTAAGTTTTTAGAAAAAAGTTATAAACGTAAATTATTAAAGAACTATCAGGTTAATCGATAAATTAATATATGTTCTAAAAAAGAAAAAAATTATTAGAAAAAATGGTAAAGGAAATATATAGTTTTAAAAAAGTAAAAATATGTTATTAAAAGTAAATAAAATAATAAACTATTGAGTTAAATGACATTTTAGTCCCTGTGGTTTGGCCATTTTGGCAGTTTAGTCTAAATGTTTCATTTTTCGCCTATGGGTCCAAAAAGGTTTCACCGTTGCCATTTTAGTCCACTTGGTCAACTTCATCCATTTTTTCTGTTAACAAGAAGGGCGATTCGGATATGTAATTCTGTTAACTAGAAGGGTAATTCGGTCATATAACTATGTACTTAAGTTTTTAGAAAAAAAGTTATAAACGTAAATTATTAAAGAACTATCAAGTTAATCGATAAATTAATATATGCTCTAAAAAAATTATTAGAAAAAATGGTAGAGGAAATATATAGTTTAAAAAAAATAAAAATATGTTATTTAAAGTAACTATAATAATAAATTATTTTAATATATTAATTAAAAGAATAAAAAAGTTATATATTATTATAAAAATAAAGTTACTAAACATTACGTAATATGAAACATTTTGCAAGTTTCATATGTTAATAATGAAATCTTAACTAGAAGATTGACCCGTGCGCATTTCGCCGTGACCAACGAAATTAACATGTTGTTGATCAGATTCACATTTACAATGTGTTAAAGATATTTTTGTCGGTTAAGTCTGTATTACTATCTTATACAAAGAAGTAATTCACCAAATAATATCAATATAATTAATGGTATCATAATTACTACATTACATGACTTGTATCCATATAAATAACCTATCGTATTAAGCTCCCCGTGTTGCGGTGGGAGTGTAAAACCGTGACAAATAGCACCAATGCCACACTATAGCCAACGACCACCAACATTGAAGTTGCGGCGTCTTAACGTGGAAAAATTAGACCGACATATAAAAATAGAAAATAATAACTAACTCGATTTAGGACTCGCACGTTGTGACGAACTTATTAAACGGAAAAAAATAGACGACGTAAACACACTGAACCACACACGTACGTTGCCCCATGTTAACTCACAAAATTTAGAACGAAGCGTATAACAAAACGTAAAATCGTTGAACCACACACATATTGTGCCGTGTTAAGTCGCAAAATCTATATCTAAACGTAAAACGAAAAATTTTGCAAAACATAAAAAACATAGGGGATCAAAGTTGAAAGTAAAAAGGTTGTGAGGTTAAATTGAAAAAACTAAAAACTTTTGGGTTAAAACTACAAAATTAAGTAGTTTTGGGTTTAAAGTGAAACATCAATTTTTTATTTAAAAAAAAAACCTCAAAACATGGGGTATAACACCATTAAGCATCATGTATAACACAACCATGCACAAAAAACTCATTAAACATCATATACAAACCCACTATACACAAACATGTTTCAAATTAATAGTATATAAATATGCTACACAACTAAAAGAAGTCATAGTCAACTCTTATAAATTTAATAATAATTGTAGGGTAAATTACTTTTTGAGTCCCTGTGTTTTATGGGTTTTAACTAGTTGAGTCCAAAAGCAAAAAGTTTAACGACCTGAGTCCCTATAAGCATTTTCCTTAACCATTTGAGTCCAAATTTCTAACACCATCCATAGGGCTGTAAACGAACCGAACGTTCAGCGAACAGTTCGTGAACCGTTCGGCGGGAAGTTCGTTTATGTTCGTTCGTTTAATAAACGAACGAACATGAACAAGAAATTCCGTTCGATTAGTTAAATGAACGAACATGAACAAAGGTCTCGTTCGTTCAATTGTGTTCGTGAACGTTCGGTAAGGTGTTCGTGAACATTCGTTCATTTGCGTTCGTTTATGTTCGTGTTTTAATTAAAGATTTTTATACTTTCATATATTTTATCTATACCTTTTATACTATTAAACTTTTATTTATATCATTACCCTAACAATTAAACTAGGAAACCCTCTTTCACCTTGTTTATGCACAATTTTCCTTTCTTTTCTCACTATTTACATCGACGAATATGATCTACCTCCGTTCCACAATAAGGGATTCAAGTTCTAGTGCTACTCTCTGGGCCATCCACCTTTATCCGTCATCGGGTTCGCCAAATTTATTTGTGTTCGCTTGTGTTCGTGAACCGTTCGTGAACACGCTCATTTCCTTAATGAACGAACACGAACATAAAATCTCGTTCGGTAAGTGTTCGTGAACCGTTCGTGAACACATTTATTTCCTTAACGAACGAACACGAACAAGACCTCGTTCGTGTTCGTTCGGTTCGTTTACAGCCCTAACCATCCATATTTTCTGTTAGTTTTCTATTAAAAGACTAAAATGCCCCTCTATCCCCTTCTTTACCCTTATAAAAACCCAAAAGTTCTTACATCTCTCCCAAATCCCCTTATAAAAACCACAAACTGCAACCTCCTTCTTTACCCACTCTCTGTTTTATCTCGAGTACACACCGGTGACCGGAGATCGGAGCTCCGGCTATCTTCTCCGACAAGCGCCACCCTTACAACCCGTTCACCTAAACCTCATCTTTCTCTGTTGCAACTCAGGCGACCGAAGTCGCACCTATGGCGATCTCCGGCGTCTTCTCGTTCACCGGCGACAACCACCCACACACCCCAGTTGCCATTCTTCTTCTCCGGTGAGCCACACGCACCCCTGTAAACCCCCAACACCTCCCTGTTACCATATTAAAGACCCATTTGTTTTGTCTCCATATCAGATTTGGTGATGGAGATGTGAAATCAATGGCTGGTAACCATATCATCTAAATCAATGGCTGAAGGTACGTATACACATAATTGATAATAAATCAACTTGCATAGTGGTTTCTTTTTCTTTTAATAAGTTTCTATAGAAATCTTTAAAAATGCTTTTCTTTTTTCAAAACCACAGGCAGAGAAGGACAAGCTTCTTGAAGAGAAGCTTGTTTAAAAGACAGAAAAAATAAAAAAAAAATGGAGCAAAACGACGCGATCCATCTGCATTTATGACACCCAATCCATCTGCATTTCAGGCTGGAGCGAACAAGATGTGGCAGTATTTACCACAATAGTGATAAAGATATTGGTGTCGATTGCAATGGAGCATGAATTGAGTTTGAGTGGATTGAATTGATGTGATTTTGGTGATGATTGCATCACATGTGATGAGAATTGTGAAGAGAAAATGGTTAGGGTTTAGATGAACAGAATCTAATTGAAAACCTCCAATTAGAAGAATCACATGTTAACAATTAATAATAATAATAATAATAATAATAATAATAATAATAATAATATGTAGGGGCATTTTAGTCTTTTAATGAAAAGTTAACAGAAAATTCAAACAGAGTTAGAAATTTGGACTCAAATGGTTAAGAAAAGTGCTTATAGGGACTCAGGTCGTTAAACTTTTTGCTTTTGGACTCAACTAGTTAAAACCCATAAAACACAGGGACTCAAAAAGTAATTTACCCATAATTTTAAATAACACAATCTAGAAAAGGGAGTCAAATTATATTGACGGTAAACAGTTTGAATTATATTTGCTTTGGATAAATTTAAAGGTTATTATGTAATCGTGATGAATACTTAACTAAATATTTCCCCAATGACTCATTTGTTATTGAGTAAACTGTTATTTTGGTCCCTAAGATTTAGACAGTTTTGCTATTTTAGTCCAAAATTTTCATTTTGGTACATGTGGTTTTAATTTTGTCAATTTGGTCCAAAAATGAATTCAGCTTATACTCCTCAAATTAAATCCTTGTTTTTTGTCCTTATCTTTAGGGGTAAATTGGTCATTTTTTTATTTTATTTAAAGACCCCTCTGTCTCTCTCTTAAATTAGCAGACCCTAAACTCTTAAATTAGCAGAGATCCACCCTCATCCTCCCTCTCACTCTCGTCTTCTCCGACGAGGTTCTCCGGCAACACCACATACTTCTCTTCTCATCAAAGATACATACACACACTATACCTATACATCTAGAGAGAGAGATTGTGTGAGAAACAGACCCAGAAACCCAAATCTGAAACCCTCTTCTTTCTCTCTCTAAAAATCCGATCTTGAAACCCAAACCTGAAACCCTCTTCTTTCTCTCTCTAATGGAGATGCCACAGTCCGATCCAGTGACTAAACAAACAAGGCTCGAAGGTCAGTACACTTTGCATTTTCACATTTCAATTTCAGTTGTCAATTTGGGGTTTTTGTTTCTTGATTGGTGAATGCAGAGCCTGTGTGGCAGTTAGAGTTGCAGATTGATGGTTGCAGATCTGGTGGAGGGTTAGGCATTTGGTGCGACATGGCAATTTCTCCACCTTCTAATCATCCAGATTTTATTAGAGGCTGAGAGAGAGAGAGAGAGAGAGAGAGAGAGAGAGAGAGAGAGAGAGGCGGTACGGAAGTGGAAGGGAGACGGTGGTGGTGGGTACGTAGAACGCGCAGAGGATTAGAACGAGGAGAAGGACAGTGATCCAGAGGCAGCAACGGCAGCAGCAGCTCTGGCGGTTGCGGCTGCGAAGGGCTTGAGGACGGTAGACTAGACGATGTTTACTCGCCGGAAAGTTAGAATTGAAGGTGTGAGATGTTTTTATGTGTGATTTGGAGATTTTGTTGATGAAATTCGTTGAAATGAAGGTGAATTTGTTGCTGATATGTTGATGATGGCGTATAGAGAGAGAAACAAAGTGTGTTTGGAACCTTGTAACTAACGGTGGGTTGTGCATACACCTTCATTTATTTTACTTTTTTTAAATATATGAGAAAAAAGAGAGAGGGTAGATGTTTTTTTATTTAATGACCAAAATGCCTCTGAGCAAAAGGACAAAAGCCAGGTATTTTTAGAAATTTGACCTGATTTGAGATTTGAACCAAAATGACAATAAAACTGAAACAATAGAGACCCAGATGTAAAAACTTTGAGATTTGAATTAAAGTGTCAAAACTGTCCAAACCAGAGAGACCAAAATGGCAGTTTACTCTTTTTTATTTTATAAATATATGAGTTTGCGGACATGTTACTACTATACCACTTTCATTTGTAATCGTGATGTATACTTAACTAAATATTTACCCAATGACTCATTTTTTATTTTATAAATATATGAGTTTGCGGACATGTTACTACTATACCACTTTCATTTTCTTATTTTATATTATCTTCATATGCCTCCTTTTTAGAAGAATTTGCCTTGTCTTGCAAACCAACGTAGAGTTTTTTCCCAAACTAGTGTAGGTGGAAAACTTATTTACCAAAATGGGTGATTTGAAAAATATTTACCAAAATAGGTGTATTTTAAAAACTTCATTTTTCTCACTCTTAATCTTATTAAATAAAAACTAATTTGTTTGTAGAAATTATTCTTTTCAAAAATATAAGAAAAGAGTTTTACAATAAATAACAAAAATATATATGTATTTTTTTGTTGGATCGTGATAGTTTGGAAAAAAAAAATTAATGCGTCTTTAATTCTGTTATTAATATTTTGTCTTAACTCTTTTAAAATAGAGAAATCTTATATTTTCATATACACTTTTTTATGTTGTAACCTGAATTAACAATATAAAAAAAAAGTGTCTCAATGGGGCTTAGAAAATTTAGAAACTATATTGTTGAATTATGATATTGTATAAAAAGTTTTTTTTTTGTATGAGCTTTATTTAACTTTTCATAAAATATAAACATTATTGTCTTTCATAAATATTTTTGTAATCTTTTTACGTGTATATTTATAAATATGTTTCATTTTAATTTCTCAAAAAAAGTATTTATATCTTTTTTTTTTGAAATGATTTTACATACCTTTACCTGTGGGTTGTATTGTTCATTGGATTTTATGTGGGATGAGTATTTTATAAAATTAGACTTACTATTAAATTTTCTAAGCCCCATGGACGTACTTTTTGTTATACTGTTAATTCAGGTTACCACATAAAAAAGTGTAGATGAAAATATAAGATTTCTCTTTTTAAATAAAATTAATTTTTAAAAGAAACTAGTTAAAAGTGTCATTATTTTTTTCAAATTCAGTACACATACTTATATTTTTTTATCACATTATATATAGTTAAATCTCAAAAAAGGTATTTTATTACCACATGTAGAGTTACTGGGTTGAAAAAAAAACTTTATAAATAAGTATTTATAAAATAAGTAGAAAAATTTTATCAAAGACTAAACATATTTCTATTTTAAAAGAGTTAAAACAAAATATTAATAACAGAATTAAAGAAGCATTAATTTTTTTTCAAACTATCACGATCCAACAAAAATATATATATATATATATATATATATATATATATATATATATATATATTTGTTATTTATTGTAAAACTCTTTTCTTATGTTTTTGAAAAGAATAATTTCTACAATCAAATTAGTTTTTATTCAATAAGATTAAGAGTGAGAAAAATTAAGTTTTTAAAAAACACCTATTTTGGTAAATATTTTTCAAATAACCCATTTTGGTAAATAAGTTTTCCACCTACACTAGTTTGGGAAAAAACTCTAAATGTGATATTTACACAATATAGACGTACATCTACATGAAATTTACAAGTTTAAGCTTAGACTAAATGAGATTTGATAATTTTTAGATTGAACACCATAAATATGTGTAAAGCTAAGTAAGTCAGTAATAAAGATTATATGTTTTTCCAATTGTCCCCACAAATAAATTAACACATGATTATTTTGAATTTATATGAATCCTGCTAAATTTATTGCTTAATAAATTTTTTTTATGGCTAATTTCTTTTAATCTTGTCATCTATAAGACTTAAACCTGAGACATTCTTTCACAAACCCAGGTGTTTAAAGGGTTTGTCTTTACCAATTGATCACCACTGCATTGGTATTTATTGCTTAATATACTTTGATAGAATAAAAACTATTTTTTACTACTAATAAATATATAAAAAACTTTATTTAATATAATCGTTACACCTAAATAAACATTATATATTTTGCAAGAAAAGAATATTTTCCTGTATTAAAATGTTTTTTATTTAGAGTATATGCCTCATCTTGTATTGTACATAAAGTGAAATTTGCTTTTCACAATCCCCATAATCTATTTGTTTTTATTTTGTGAATTTCGAATTTATTTTATAGGATATTATTTAAATATATATTCTGATTTAAGTCCTCAAAAGAGGTGGAGTCATATCCTTTAATTGCTGCAAAAGTTATTTCACATGTATGATTTGAGCAACACAAATTCTTTGCATTTGCGTAGACAATATTGATTACTTATAAAACAGCCATTTATCACATAACTACTAAGATGCCCGCAACGCGGGAGCACAACACTTAGGTAATATTTTCATACTCGGAGAGAAGACGTAATCAGACGACTCGAAGGTTCACTTAAGTCGCAGTGTTACCAATAGCCTTAACATGTCAATTAAATAATAACTAGTATTAAACACCCCCGCGTTGCGGCGGGGGCGAGCACTAATGCCACACTACTGTCAACGACCACCGATACTGAAGTTGCGGTGTTAATGCGAATAAATTAAACCGAAACGTAAAACATAGAATAAAATAACTAAGTTGATCTAGGACTCACGCGCTACGATGAACCCGCGTCTATTTTTTCCCGTTTGACAAGTTCGTCGTAATCTATATATAATATATACCATTACCACTATACAAACCATAATGGATACATTACAACAACCATTGCATCAATATGTTGCAATATATATTTATACAAGATTTTGGCTAAATTAATTAGATTATTATAAATAATAATAATTTACAAATAAAACAACACAACTTTGAATGGATCAAACCGATTGAATATTGTAAGATAACGAAACCATTATTTGATTGGGGTACATCCACTTAAGCACAATTTACAACCATACATTCATACAAAACAAATTGAATTTGATAAGGTAATGAAACCATTATTATTTGATTAAGGTACAACCACTTAAGCATAACTTACAACCTATATTTGATTAAGGTACAACCATTTAAGCACAACTTACAACTAAAGATGCACACAAATGTTTTAAATTAATAGTATATGAATTTGACATAAAAAGTATCAAGTACATATAAAAACCATTGTTGTATCTCAATAAACATACACACAAATACAACAATAGCAGTTATAAACACAATTTGAAACAAAAATCTAGTTGTCAAGCACTTGAATCGTGATAAATTGTAACTTAACCATAAGCCTTACACACTTCAATTATCACATCCAGATTTCCCGTCCACCATTCTTCATCTTCGAGACTGTTATAAAAACAGTTACCAAGAGTTTCTTGTTCATCTTTCACCACTGAATCTACTGGAGCAGGTTTGGACACTTATAAAAAAAAATAATGTTAACTATCTTAACTACACGTGTTTTATCCTTTTTAATATTTAGTATGGATACCTGACACATCTTCCATTTTGCTTTTTGTCTCATCCATACTGGCTCCGCCCCTGATCTTCAACTTCATCTTCTTCAACCTCTCCTCCATCACCGCCAAGAAATCCGATGAACACCTCCCACCTTATTTACCCCTCCCTTATAAACAACCGACCACCCACACCCACCAACACCATAGCCACCCTACCCCTTGACCGCCGGACAAACACCCACCTCGCCCCTTCATCGCCGACCCACCAATCACCCCCAACTTCATCTTCAACCTCTATCACCCAACCCTCTACCATCACCATTTTCTCCATCAAGCACCACCCAAACCTGAAACCCCACCTCCACGACACCCTACCGGACCCGTCTTCGACCGATGAGCATCCCGTTCCGGCGACGTACCAGCTGATTGGTCCATTGCTCTGTTCCGTAGTTTGTTAAAAACGTCAAGTTCTGCTTCTGACAGTCGTTTATTGGCGCTAAGTGCCTTACAACCAACCGATGTATGGAATACGCACCTGGAATTGGTATTGGTCTAAAGAGCCGGAAAGGAAGAAGCAACGAACTGAGCGACGAAGCGACGGGATTGAGCGCTTCTCCTAGCGCAAGTGTTTTCATCACTGGATTAAGTCGAACTATAAAGAAAGAGAGGCTAAGGTTACGAAGTAAGGTCAACTGGTTAAGGAAATCTCAGGTTATGAAAAAGTTTAGCCATTAATTAATTAAGTAGTAGTAAGACGGAGTTGCGTCAGCTGTGGATATAGAATAGGCTAAGGGGCGGACTTCATCTCTTCTATTATCTTCACTTACACCTTACACTTCTGCCGAGTCTAACGAGGCTCAGGTGCAGAGCCTTCCGCTGTCACTGTGGAGCGAGACTGCGCAAAGGTAGAACATCACAGATCTTCGCTGACTTTCTCATAAACCTTGATTTCGCTACGCTCAATAAGAAGCCGGAATAGCTGAAATTGGTTCGTGTTCCGTTTCCAAAGTCAGTCATCTTTACCCAAGTGTGAACTTCAGACGACTCTCAAACGGTTCCATTCCTTCTTACTGTACTTCTGGGTCAACCCAACCCGAATGGGAAGAAGGGGTCAACCAAACAGCGGTCCACTTTGTACGTTTGCTGAGCAGACCAATCAGGCATTTTCTTTTTTTTTTTAGAAAAGGAAGGGAACTTCTCACCGAAGGAGGCAGTAGGAATGAAGGAGGCGGTAAGCTACCGCTTCTAGAAGGGTTGCTTATCCTTCACTTTTTTTAGAGCGTATCGCTATGAAAAAGAAAAAAAGTTTATGTAATCGGAAAAAGGGTTACGGTTGTGGAAACCATAGAAAGTCGGGAACCATCGGTTACCTTTTGAATCAAAGTAGTGACGAGCTGAGTATTACGACTACAGGGGGAGAAGCAAAGCTTCGTAGACAGCTTCGCTTCCTCGTCGCTTCTTTCTAGCGACCAGCTTCTCAAGTGGGTGGCTTGGTAAGCAAGCTACCTTCAGCATCAGTAAAATCCCTATAATAGGCCGGAATGGTGGGGAAGGAAGCCCTCCCTACTTCAATGGAAAGGGGGAAGAGCCCTTTCACAGCCGCTCCTCTACAACTACCTTTCGCCCAACATGATCACGAACGAAGACAGAGAATTGCGTAGATAGGAGGATGAAACGAACCAACCCACTTGTCCTGATCGGAACATTAAGGGGATAGAAAAGCATCTTTTAAATTTTGTTTTCTTTCCTATAATTTCAAACAGGTCACAACTCACATCACCAAAGATGCATTCAACATTCAAAAAGAGAAGCCACGTATTAAGTGAATATGGATACAATAAGTAGGGGTAAGTTACTACTGAGGGATTGTGGAATTTACCCAAAGTTGTGTTCGCCCATTCCCGTGGAAGGTATATTATCCACTGAAATTGAACTGATTTACGCATTATCTGCTTTATCATCTATTTGGAATACACAACATACACTTTAGCTAGCTTTGTTGAATTTGGGAGCATAAATCAATGGTTTTTGGTGTTGATTACAACTTGGAATTAACTTTGAAGTGAATCTAGTATGAATAAGATAACATTTTGATGATGATTTTAAAATTTGGCTTCTGTTCAAAACTCACATCACCAAAGATTCCAGCTCTGATGGTAGCGACGGTGATGGTGGATTTGAACCATAGTTGTAGTGACGGTGGTCGAGGGTGACTCGGATGCAGAACCACAACTTCCATGGTTGTTTGGCGGTGTGGTGGTTCCCTAGCTACTTGATGGCTGGCTCACATGGTAGTTGTAACATCCCGAAATTTCAAAACTTTATACTAGAATTATAAAGTGTATAATAAACAAGAATAAACTAACTAGGATAAATAACCCAGTTAGTTAGAAGTCTTGTAGTAACACAGGAATGAGTTAAAAAGCCAAAGATATAAACTAAATAAGAGTGAGGGGCCTAGGTTGTCAAAATTGAAACTTAAATTACTAATATTTAGTAAAATAAAAACCAAACACTCCATTTTTGGAGTTCCTGGTCGATCAAGAAAACACAGAGGGCGACACCCACACTTTCATAACCCTAAATCCTACTAAACTCTCAAATTGAAGGCTCAAATCATGTCGTAATCGAAATCTGAACATAGAATCGTGATCTCCTCGTCAAGGAGGTCATAAGGTATGTCAAATTAGGTTGTTTTGATACAACTCAAATTCTTGCATGTGATTGAAATCGAAGGTTGAGCTTGATTATGTGTTGTAAAACATGAAATTGGAAGTAATGTGAAGTCTAGGGACAAACCCTAGATGATTTCTTGTCAAAATCTTGCATGTTAGTTGTAAGGATCAAAATCACTATAGTGGGTGATTAGTAAGTTAGTAGAACTCGATAAACACTAGGATTAAGACTCTTGTTCTAGTGTAAACTGAAATTTGTGAGCTAATCTCTGAAATTGTAGATGTTAAAATATGTATATATTGTCTAATTGAAGTTAATTTGAGTGATAATTTCAAGTTATGAACTTGGTTTAGATCATGTAGAAATCTGACCCGCAAGGTGTTTGATAAAACGCCTAAATGAGGGTTAAAATGTTAAAGATTGCTAAAAACGCAGATTTGCATATGTTATGAATTAATGCGTTAAAGCTTATGAAAGAGTTCTAATCTTGTTATGAATTGAACTCTTTAGGCAAGGAATCCGGAACGTCAAGTGGACACACCGGAGGTGATACCCGTGGAAAAGGTGTGCTTTGAAGGTACGTGGCTTTAGTCCCGTTAAATTACGCTTAAATGCTTCGGTTTGATATGTAAATGATGTGGTAGTGTAAAGGATGCGTTTGATGTGTCGTTAAAGTGGCGAAGTACACTCGACCATTAAACGTGTCAAAATAAGGATTTGGAATTTAGTTTGGCATGTTATCAAAGTGATGGTTTTCACTAAATAGCCAAACGGGTCAAAAGATGCTTTTAAAAGAATCATGAGAATAGAGACTTGAAAGTCTCATATTCGTTAAGTGGTGGATTGAACCACGCTATTGAATTGGTTGTATTAATTTAAGTCTAAGAACCCGGGAAATCGGGTCAAACAATAGAAGCTCTATGAAAGTGTCGTTTGAAACGGAATGCTTGAATTCCGAAGAAACGAGTATTTAGCCCTAAGGGAACGCAAAGCCGTGAAATGGCGCGAAAACACCAAGTATGTGAGCCCGGGAAATTGGGTAATTATGTCTAATAGGTCTTAAGAATGGAAAAGAGGTGCTATGCACTTATACTAATGGGTTGGATAATTGGAATGAGGAAATTGTGAACCGATTGTCGGTATCTTGGTTTCCGTAATGAGAAATTTACATGGTCGGGTCCGAAATTTTATTACGGACTCATAGGAAAAAGAATCGGTTAAAACGGACTAACGAGTAAAAAGTTATGATAGTTTAAAGTTAGAAAATTGTGAATTTTCGGAGCTGGGCATTGATGCAGGATTTTAACCTGCACCTGCTGGAAAAAGGGTTTCTCCGCGCCACGCGGAGGGTTACATTGAAAACTCCGCGACACGCGGAAGCCGTCGCGAGTCGCGACAGATTTAAGGTCTCCTGCCGCGACACGCGGGAGGACCAAAGTTGGAAATTTTTATTTTCTTTATTTGATTTGATGATTGGAACTTGTTTATACGTATTATGTCAATATCAAAACTAATGCTTTTAGTGGTTTTGACCTTAGGTGACTATGGTGGGCTTCCGGATTTTGGTCAAGCAATGTAGAAGAACCGAACACGTATTTTGAAGCTTCCACGTTAACTTAACTTTGTTTTAGATAATGATTTTGATGTAAATGAATTGATAACCATGTCCTAAGCTTTTAAACTAGTCGGTAGTGACTAGTAGAAGTTACTTTAAAACTCTTGTTTTGTACTTAACATGATCATGTTTGCTATTTCTAATCGAAAACATTTTGTAACTTGGGATTTTAGTATAAACTCATGTAATATATTAAGTAATCTCATATTCATAAAAAGGGTGTTACAGTAGTGGCAATGGTTTGTTCACAGAGAAGGAAGAGACAATGTTCTTGTAACACCTCGAAAAATTCACGTCCTATAATAAGTAGACACGTGTCATATGTTTGAACGTGTGAAAGAATGTTATAAAATGATTAAAGTTGACAATCATGGAAAGTATGTGAATATACGAGTTCTAAATGTCAACAGTGAATAAATATATTGTATATTAACCCTACATGATGCTCATACCTTCAAACGAATAAATCATGGATCATACGAAGCTAAAAGTGAGAGATTACAAACTACAGGGGTTAAATGTGTCAACATGGTTAAATTATACCTCTGAGTGACCTTTTGACAAACCCGAAGCTTTGTAACGGTTAATTATGCTCACTAGAATGCACGATATAAATTTCGTAAAGTTTCGTTATCGTATGAGAAAGTTATGATCAAATTCGTGTGCGAGGGGTTAAAGCGTCAACGTTGAAAGTTAGGACTTCTCGGGTAACAATAAAGTTAACCGGGGACTAAACAAAGTGGGTAAATGTCTTAAAGCCCTTATATGTTAATTTCAAGGGCTCATTGTGCAAAACAAAACATGAAAGCGACCATTAGAAGGACCAAGGACCAAAACTGCAATTAATGAAAATTTGTTTGGCTGGATCACCCATGCTCGCGTAGCGCGAGCACTAAACACATATGCAGTCGCGCTACGCGACTGCCTTGTCTGGACAGATTTTGATTTTGTTTGATCTTTGTCTGCCATAGCCTTGTGTCCACCATTTAAACGACTTGCCTCTTCATACTTGGCCCCTAAACAACCCCTAAAACTCTAGGAACACTTGTTTGTGAGTTGTGGATGGTTGTAGACTTGTGTGTCAACTTCTTGTGGTGATTAAACCACTATATAAAGGACCATAAGTTGCAAACATGCTTCACACATTCATTCTTGCAAATCTGATCATTTATGGAGCACAAGAGCACCTTCCAAGCCTTCCTAGTCGACCATTATACACTTGTAAGTATGCCTAACCTTCTTTAATTGAGTTTAGCTTAGTTATTTAGCTAAAAGTCAAACGTCGTAATTAACGGTTGACTTAACGATTAATCACTAATGGCTCAGTGATTAGTCGAATTGAAAATAGTTATAAGTTGGTAATTATGTGGGTAATAAACCCTTAAAAGGGTTCCCCCTGATTCCCACTCTAACTAGGTCAAATGTCGGGTCAAACTTGTATTTAAAAAGTCAACAGAATGCTTAGTTTCTAATTTATGCATGATTAGCAATGTAGAACGCATACAACCCGTTTGATCATTAATATAACTTGGTAATTAATGTAAGAACATGTCTAAACATGTTCGACCTGACAATTTAATGTATAGACCCGGTTCGGAACCAAAAGTCGCAAAGCTTTGACTTTTGCTTTGACTTCAGTTCTGACCCGTTTTGGTATGATTTAGAAATACCTTAGAGCTCCGTTTGGACCAGGTTACATGCTAGTATAACCCTCTGAGATTATACACCATGGTTCATTAGTTAACCAATTAATACGCATGATTCCGTTAATTGCTCATATGTTGACCATTATGCCCTTTTCACCTTAAAACGTGATTTTTGAAAATGTAAAAGAGTAGAAACTTTAATCATTGTTATATAAACTTGCAACCAAGATTTGACATCAGTTTGAGGTGCAGAATGAGAGTTATACTCGTTAGCGTAAATTGAAGGCTTTATGCTAATTAAACGACGTAATTAGCATATAGCCTGTTTAAACCTACTCTTGATATCAAACTTAATACCCACTGATGTAATATATTATTTTGGGATTTTTGAATATTTTTAATTAATTTTAGGCTGAGCATAACTTATAGTCGTAGGCTTAATCCGGAAATTGTCGGTTTTGCCCTTATGGGCCATAAAATGAGTTTTACATATCTAATCGACTCCAAACCTTTTGCTACTGATTACATATGTTAAATAAATTATATTAAGCCCTTTGGAATGATAAAAATATCAGTTTTATATATAGAACCTGGAAACGGCTTCTAATCGCCTAATTAAGCGTTTTTTTAGCGCATAGTATGTACTAGAACTATTTTTAAACATACAAGGGTTGATACCTACTGATATTTGAGGAAATTATAATATTTTGACAGTAAGAAAAAGTTGTTTGACTCAGACTTCAGTTTTGAGCTTTTCGGCTTATGTGAAATTACCAAAATGCCCCTACGGTGCATAGTTTGGTAATAATTGATAAATTTCACATATATAAAATATCCTACTATTATAACTTGTAAAAATAAGTATTTTTGCTGATTATATCAGACCTGTAACTCAGGTAAATACTTAAACTCTTTTATAACCTTTTAAATGACCAAACTACCCCTACGGGGCAAAGTTTGTGTTTAAATACGTTTCGGGCATAATGAAAGACATCTTACTGATGTCACAACATATTTGAGGCATAAATTAACTTAGGAAACCTGTATATAGCTCTCATGAATACCCGTCACGCTTATTATGCGTACGGTTCGGTTTATGTAACAAGTTTACATAAATTAGCCAAAACGGGTCAAACCTTATTGGTTTTATCTCAAAATCCAGAATG
Source organism: Helianthus tuberosus (assembly GCA_030545235.1). NCBI lineage: Eukaryota > Viridiplantae > Streptophyta > Magnoliopsida > Asterales > Asteraceae > Helianthus > Helianthus tuberosus. Next base: position 23,095 of record JARYGA010042837.1, read on the forward strand.
TGTATGAAATACCCATATTATACAAGTCTTCAAACTTGTCGGGTCTAAAACACATTCTATTCCGGTCTTCGCTTAATCATGCGTTTGAACCGTATATTCCTTAAGACTAACCGGTCTAAGCTTAGGCTTAATTAAAGACCCGTTAGCATTCTAATTGGTTATTTATACCATCATTCCAGACTAGAGCCTTCCGGTAAATTGTACCTACGCTTACTTAAGTGAATACGGCTGAGTTATTAATTCTTGCTATTTAAGACAGGAGCTAGCTCAGGTAAATACTCTTAACTTATTTCCCCTATTACGGGCTTGGGATACGGTAATATAAATACCGCATGGTCAGGTATGGGATTCAAAGACCAATAAGTCAGGAAATCCAAATAACTTGTTTTAATTCGTATTGCTTGACTGAAACATTGGGGGTTAATGCGACCGTGTCCTGGATATCCTTGACTCATTAAATGCAATGGCCACGACCTAAGCACGGGGTGTAGGCATACACCTGACAGATGCCATATGTTTAATAATAAATTGTACCCAACAAGGGATTCCCAATAAGGGAATAGTGGTGTGTTGATTAATCATGAACCGACATAGATCCGGGCCCCGTATGTAGAGCAAGTTATGTAAAACTGATAACATGAAATATAATTTGTCCCAAGTTATAAAAGATTAATTTTGCCTCTGTGCATTTTAATCAAGTATAAAAGATTAATTTTGCCTTGTGCATTTTAATCAAAGTGATGAAATATTTTCGTGCCTTGTGCACCTAAACCAATTTTCATAAACATTTTCAAATGAGTCGGTTGAGTGTATTTACCAGTGAAAACTGACGTATTTTCAAAAGTCTAAGTGACAGGTACAAGTACGTAATAGGCTGGTAGCTGCTCAGGACGTTAATAAGGAATCTTGCAAGTTCTAGGCGTCTAAAGTCTGTTGAACAATATTTATGTTTTAAGATCCGCCTGTGGATCCTTTACTTTCCGTTGTAATACTGGATATTACTTTATATTCGGATTGTAATATATTTTATCTTTTGCTTCCGCTGTACATTTATTTATTGTGTTGTTGACTATGATGATATCAACTACGTCACGATATACTCCCCACCGGGCCCACCGGTGACACGTGGAAATTTGGGGTGTGACAGGTTGGTATCAGAGCCAACACTGAGTGAATTAAACACTAGTCTTTTGTGTTTAATCTCAGTTACACAGTTGCACATTCTTGAGTCTAGACAAGAACATAGGACAAATTCTAATTCGTTTTATTTGTCCTTACTTGGTTCCTTTGTTATTTTCTGATTAGCTCTTGCATGGGCAAGTCATTTTTGTAGAAGTCTCGTTTAGGGCAACCATATACTTGTTTAAATTTTAAAGGAACGATTATATTAAAAATATCATTCCTATATTATAAAATCTACCATTATAATAAAATGGCAATATCTAAAAAGGACAAGACCTAGCTCATGTGTCATTTTAAGACAGGGCCAAGACGGTAGTTCCACAATTAGATTCAGATCCTTGTTAACATTTCAATTTAGGATTGTTTTGCGTGAAATATTAAAGGAATCTTAAAGGTAAAACCTAGCCTAAATGTCAATGTAGACATGGCCAAGATGGTAAAACCTAGCCTAAATGTCATTGTAGACATGGCCAAGACGGTAAAACCTGTCCAAAGGATTCCAATCCCTGTTAACATCTATAAGTACGTTAACATTTTTGGTAAATTGTGAATAGTTAAAGTCACACAGGCCATCTTTTAAAAAGAGGGTTAATCTAAACCCTCTTACTCTCTTATTTGAAATAATCATCCTTTAGTGATGTTTTGCCTACGGGCTATAATGTATTGTCCATTTGAGACACTGACATTGTGATCTTTATGATTCCTTGTCTATGGTGGTGAGCTATGCTCAAGCCTATTAGTCTATATGATCAATGTGATCATGACTAATATCATCAATATGATGATCATATTATTAACATCCTTAGTGATGGAGTGCCTACGGGCTATATTTTATTATATTGTCAATACGACAATGACAGTTGTAACCATTATGGTTCCTGTCTAAGGTGGTGGGCTATGCCCAAGCCTCATAGTCAATATGATCAATACTATCATGACTACTATCATCAGTATGATGATTACTATTGTCTTAAAACATCGTTTTGTAATGTCAATCGATTTGCCTACGGGCCATATTGTATAGTTAATGTCCTCTGAGACTAAAGACAGTGGTAGCCTACAACTCCCTGTCAAGAAAAAAGATATGAACTTTGATTCACACCTAAATGCCTCGATTCTCTGAAATCATGGCTTATAAATTAAACTTGTCCTTGTGACTAGGCCTTTCGTGCCAACTAGTAAAACTGTTATTGTTTTATAATTAGGATAAATTATAATAGAAATCCTAAATAAATATGATTAATAAATTAACCAAATATGGCCTCCGTTTACCATGGTTAAAGAATTACCCTAAGGGGCAATTCCATAATAAACTCCCAAATAAACTATTGTCCTTGTTTTCTGTAACAGTTCAATTAAAATGGCTAACTCAAACGAAATTAATAGCCATCCAGTGGGGAATATTGATGACGCCCGAATTAATTTAACGGGTGCTGAATTGAAAGCGTTGGTAAACGACGCAATTACAAAGGCCTTAGAGCGGCAGTACGAAGAGTATAGTGGGACTCGAAGTAGAACCCTATCTACTCCGCATGCGAAGCCACCTCCCAAGAAGGATGGACCCAAGAAGGAAGATAACGAGCGTCACTCTTCTAACCATCACAGTGATCCGTCTCAACAGATCGTACTGAATCAAGGACCCCGTGATAAGGGTTGCTCCTACAAGTACTTTGTTTCATGTAAACCCCGAGATTTCACTGGGGAGGAAGGAGCTGTAGATTGTATGACATGGTTAGATGAGATGGATACAGTTGTGGATATCAGCGGATGCGCTGAGAGGGATGTGGTCAAGTTTGTGTCACAATCATTTAAGGGTGAGGCCTTAGCCTGGTGGAGATCGTTGATTCAAGCCACCGGGAAGATCCCTTTGTACAACATGACTTGGGATCAGTTCGTTGCTCTTAACAAAGAAAATTACTGTCCTCAACATTAAGTTGAGAAGATCGAGACTGAATTCTTGACATTAGTCATGGAGAACTTAGATTGTCAAGCATACCTTACAAGTTTCAATACCAAGTCTCGATTGGTTCCTTATTTAATCACACCGGAACCAAAGCGAATAGCTCGTTTTATTGGGGGTTTAGCCCCAGAAATAAAGGCCAGTGTGAAAGCATCGAGACCTACTACATTCAGGTCGGCGGCAGATCTGTCGCTATCTCTCATACTCGATGTGGTCAGAAACAAGGCTGCCAAAGCCTCTGAAGATGGGAAGCGTAACAGGGAGGAAGATAACTCCCCGAATCCTAAGAAGAGCAAATCCGAGTTCAGCAATAACCAACAGGATTCCAACAAGAAGCCTACATGCAAAACCTGCAACAGAAGACACTGGGGACAATGTCGATCAAACCAAAAGATAAAGCAATGTGGCATATGCAAAAGAACTGGTCACCAGTCCCACGAATGTAGGGACATAAAGAATGCAAACTGTTACAGCTGTGGCGAAAAGGGCCACATCAGTACTAATTGCCCTGAGGCTGCCAAGGAATGAGCAGCTAAGTCTGGGAGGGATAAGAAAGAAAACGCCTAAACTAACGGTTGAATGACAGAGACAGTACATATCAATAATAGCATTAGGTACGTCATTACCTTTTAGCATCGATTGTATCTGCTCAGTATTTTACGTTAATGCAAGGGATAATAAACCTTTAGTAAAACATAAGCTTAGCAAGCTTTTGATTACAGATATTAAAAATGAGGTATAATTTACCAATGGAATCTTTAATGACTCTCTCTCCCATCCTCGGAGATAATCCTTTCATAAGAATCTGGAGTAATCTTCCCCAGAAAGAGTACAAAAATATATATTACTTTATTTTATTTTTCTCATTATTTTATCGCCTGCGAATGCCAAACTATGTTTGATAAGAGTACCATATGAGGATTGGCGTATCCTAGTGTGTCCCATAGATTGCTTCCATGCCTGATCAGTATGGAGGTTTAATGCATGGAACCCCTGAGATATCCCAATGGTCATATTGTACTAAGGTCGACTAGTAGTATTCAAGGAAGATATCCAATATAAAATGTCCTTATAAGTATCTCTACTTAGGGCATCCTGGCATTTGTAAAGAGAATGTGTCATTTATCTGACACCGACATCGATAGATGAACCAAAGCCTGAAAATACAGACATCTCTAACATCTCTGTGTGTCATAATTATCTTCTTTATAAGAATTACCATGTTTACCTCCCGAGAGGCAAGTAAAGTTAAGATTAACATCCCGCTTAGGGTTGGAGTGTTGTAAGAACTCCGTGTTGATCATGGAATAATCGAAACCCTGATCAAGTAAACTTTAAGATAAGAGATTCATATAGCCTAACTCGATATTCCGAGAGTTTGATATTGTTAGGTATGAAAGACGGTTCATTTTGCTTATGCATTGTTACCGCAACCCTAATTAGGCAACGATTAAGAATCGCTATTACCTACCCAGGATCGTCGATTGGTTCGACTAGCTGTAAGGATTAGCTATTCTTTGAGATTGGTTAAGCAGTGGTTGGAATAACCATCTCACCATAAAATAAGTTTTTCTATAGCAATTATTAGGTAAATATCAAGGCTACGCCTTTGGAGACTTTGTATGGGTGGAATGTTAAACATCTATTGTTAAATAGAGAATTGGTAAGTCCAATTATCAGGATCTGAAAGTTGTATTAGAAACAACGAATAAGATCATACAAACTCCTAATTATCTATAAGTTGCCATTAATTCGGCAGAAAAGCAAGGATTAATGAAGTTAGCAAACCTCCTAAATTCTTGTTAAAGGATAAGGTTCAACAAAAGAAATCACCCAGGAAGGGTGTGCCAAAATTGTTAAATTATCAGGCTAGTTAAGCTCTGAGTATATAGAATCATTCGAAGGAAATCGAATGTATCAAGATCAATTAGCTTACGAGCTAAGACCTAATTAAGGGGCTTGGTGGAACGCGCAATGTGACCCACACTAACGATTTAGCGACGTGTCACCAATAAGTCGAAAAGCGCTATCACATAATGATATGCAGAACCATGACAGTATGAGCAACCTGTGTCGATTAAGGATCGACAGGATTAGAAGCTCCAAAAAGATACATGTGCCTATTATAAAGGTCAATTGTAGTGCCTTAGAGGCTCAAAGGTACTGGGGAAGATTAAACCCAATATAAGGTAGAAAATACTTCCTTTACTTTAACAAATCTCGAGGTCGAGATTTCTTTTAATGGGGTGAGGATGTAACACCTCGAAAAATTCACGTCCTATAATAAGTAGACACGTGTCATATGTTTGAACGTGTGAAAGAATGTTATAAAAGGATTAAAGTTGACAATCATGGAAAGTATGTGAATATACGAGTTCTAAATGTCAACAGTGAATAAATATATTGTATATTAACCCTGCATGATGCTCATACCTTCAAACGAATAAATCATGGATCATACGAAGCTAAAAGTGAGAGATTACAAACTACAGGGGTTAAATGTGTCAACATGTTTAAATTATACCTCTGAGTTACCTTTTGACAAACCCGAAGCTTTGTAACGGTTAATTATGCTCACTAGAATGCACGATATAAATTTTGTAAAGTTTCGTTATCGTATGAGAAAGTTATGATCAAATTCGTGTGCGAGGGGTTAAAGCGTCAACGTTGAAAGTTAGGACTTCTCGGGTAACAATAAAGTTAACCGGGGACTAAACAAAGTGGGTAAATGTCTTAAAGCCCTTATATGTTAATTTCAAGGGCTCATTGTGCAAAACAAGACATGAAAGCGACCTTTAGAAGGACCAGGGACCAAAACTGCAATTAATGAAAATTTGTTTGGCTGGATCACCCATGCTCGCGTAGCGCGAGCACTAAACACATATGCAGTCGCGCTACGCGACTGCCTTGTCTGGACAGATTTTGATTTTGTTTGATCTTTGTCTGCCATAGCCTTGTGTCCACCATTTAAACGACTTGCCTCTTCATACTTGGCCCCTAAACAACCCCTAAAACTCTAGGAACACTTGTTAGTGAGTTGTGGATGGTTGTAGACTTGTGTGTCAACTTCTTGTGGTGATTAAACCACTATATAAAGGACCATAAGTTGCAAACATGCTTCACACATTCATTCTTGCAAATCTGATCATTTGTGGAGCACAAGAGCACCTTCCAAGCCTTCCTAGTCGACCATTAGACACTTGTAAGTATGCCTAACCTTCTTTAATTGAGTTTAGCTTAGTTATTTAGCTAAAAGTCAAACCGTCGTAATTAACGGTTGACTTAACGATTAATCACTAATGGCTCAGTGATTAATCGAATTGAAAATAGTTACAAGTTGGTAATTATGTGGGTAATAAACCCTTAAAAGGGTTCCCCTGATTCCCACTCTAACTAGGTCAAATGTCGGGTCAAACTTGTATTTAGAAAGTCAACAGAATGCTTAGTTTCTAATTTATGCATGAGTAGCAATGTAGAACGCATACAACCCATTTGATCATTAATATAACTTGGTAATTAATGTAAGAACATGTCTAAACATGTTCGACCCGACAATTTAATGTATAGACCCGGTTCGGAACCAAAAGTCGCAAAGCTTTGACTTTTGCTTTGACTTCAGTTCTGACCCGTTTTGGTATGATTTATAAATACCTTAGAGCTCTGTTTGGACCAGGTTACATGCTAGTATAACCCTCTGAGATTATACACCATGGTTCATTAGTTAACCAATTAATACGCATGATTCCGTTAATTGCTCATATGTTGACCATTATGCCCTTTTCACCTTAAAACGTGATTTTTGAAAATGTAAAAGAGTAGAAACTTTAATTATTGTTATATAAACTTGCAACCAAGATTTGACATCAGTTTGAGGTGTAGAATGAGAGTTATGCTCGTTAGCGTAAATTGAAGGCTTTATGCTAATTAAACGGCGTAATTAGCATATAGCCTGTTTAAACCTACTTCTTGATATCAAACTTAATACCCACTGATGTAATATATTATTTTGGGATTTTTGAAGATTTTTAATTAATTTTAGGCTGAGCATAACTTATAGTCGTAGGCTTAATCCGGAAATTGTCGGTTTTGCCCTTATGGGCCATAAAATGAGTTTTACATATCTAATCGACTCCAAACCTTTTGCTACTGATTACATATGTTAAATAAATTATATTAAGCCCTTTGGAATGATAAAAATATCAGTTTTATATATAGAACCCGGAAACGGCTTCTAATCGCCTAATTAAGCGTTTTTTTTAGCGCATAGTATGTACTAGAACTATTTTTAAACATACAAGGGTTGATACCTACTGATATTTGAGGCAAATTATAATATTTTGATAGTAAGCAAAAGTTGTCTGACTCAGACTTCAGTTTTGAGCTTTTCGGCTTATGTGAAATTACCAAAATGCCCCTACGGTGCATAGTTTGGTAATAATTGATAAATTTCACATATATAAAATATCCTACTGTTATAACTTGTAAAAATAAGTATTTTTTCTGATTATATCAGACCTGTAACTCAGGTAAATACTTAAACTCTTTTATAACCTTTTAAATGACCAAACTACCCCTACGGGGCAAAGTTTGTGTTTAAATACGTTTCGGGCATAATGAAAGACATCTTACTGATGTCACAACATATTTGAGGCATAAATTAACTTAGGAAACCTGTATATAGCTCTCATGAATACCCGTCACGCTTATTACACGTACGGTTCGGTTTATGTAACAAGTTTACATAAATTAGCCGAAACGGGTCAAACCTTATTGGTTTTATCTCAAAATCCTGAATGTGTATGAAATACCCATATTATACAAGTCTTCAAACTTGTCGGGTCTAAAACACATTCTATTCCGGTCTTCGCTTAATCATGCGTTTGAACCGTATATTCCTTAAGACTAACCGGTCTAAGCTTAGGCTTAATTAAAGACCCGTTAGTATTCTAATTGGTTATTTATACCATCATTCCAGACTAGAGCCTTCCGGTAAATTGTACCTACGCTTACTTAAGTGAATACGACTGAGTTATTAATTCTTGCTATTTAAGACAGGAGCTAGCTCAGATAAATACTCTTTACTTATTTCCCCTATTACGGGCTTGGGATACGGTAATATAAATACCGCATGGTCAGGTATGGGATTCAAAGACCAATAAGTCGGGAAATCCAAATAACCTGTTTTAATTCGTATTGCTTGACTGAAACATTGGGGGTTAATGCGACCGTGTCCTAGATATCCTTGACTCATTAAATGCAATGGCCACGACCTAAGCACGGGGTGTAGGCATACATCTGACAGATGCCATATGTTTAATAATAAATTGTACCCAATAAGAGAATAGTGGTGTGTTGATTAATCATGAACTGGCATAGATCCGGGCCCCGTATGTAGAGCAAGTTATGTAAAACTGATAACATGAAATATAATTTGTCCCAAGTTATAAAAGATTAATTTTGCCTCTGTGCATTTTAATCAAGTATAAAAGATTAATTTTGCCTTGTGCATTTTAATCAAAGTGATGAAATATTTTCGTGCCTTGTGCACCTAAACCAATTTTCATAAACATTTTCAAATGAGTCGGTTGAGTGTATTTACCAGTGAAAACTGACGTATTTTCAAAAGTCTAAGTGACAGGTACAAGTACGTAATAGGCTGGAAGCTGCTCAGGACGTTAGTAAGGAATCTTGCAAGTTCTAGGCGTCTAAAGTCTGTTGAACAATATTTATGTTTTAAGATCCGCCTGTGGATCCTTTACTTTCCGTTGTAATACTGGATATTACTTTATATTCGGATTGTAATATATTTTAGCTTTTGCTTCCGCTGTGCATTTATTTATTGTGTTGTTGACTATGATGATATCAACTACGTCACGATATACTCCCCACCGGGCCCACCGGTGACACGTGGAAATTTGGGGTGTGACAGTTCTCAAACTCGGATCGGACCGGCCGGCCAGACTGGTCGGGCCGGGATCCGTAAGCTTTGCCAGGCCGGGATCCGTAAGCTTTGTCGGGCCGGTTCCCTTGATCAAACCGTTTCTGCATCAAACCGGTGGTTCGGCCGGTGACCGGCGGTTTGGCCGAGAGTTCGGTAATCGGGAGGGGTCGGGCCGGTGGACGTGACAGACGTGAACAGAGTAAAGGAGTAGAAGCGGCGATGCTTGAACGGGGCAGCCATATCAATCGCATATAGCGGCTGTGACGGATGCCGGTGAAAGTTTTGGTGGGTGTTGTTCCAGGCAATGTTTTGAAAGCCGGAAACTGACCGCTGTTTTTCGATTATATTGATAAGTAACAAGAAGAAGATGAAGTGTGTGTTATCTCTCTCATACAAGTAAAAGTGATAAGTTTTAAAGTAAATTTAAAAAAGAAAAAAACAAGTTTGTTTCTCATGAGTGGTGACAGCTCATGATGAGACCTACTGACCTATCTAATATAACATAGGGTTTGACTCTTTAAATTAATATCTTAATATTTTATTATTTGTTTTCGACAACTCTTAATTTTTTAAAATTGGAATGCAAGTTCAATTTTATAATTAGTTTATTATATTTAGTTAGAAATAAAATGCAAGTTCAATTTATAATTAATTTATTATATTAAGTTAGAAATATATAAGTTTATAGTTTGTTATCTTATGGATAGAAATACATGTATTCCGGTTCTTAAATCCGGTCCGACCGGTTTGACCGGTTCGACCAGTGACCCGGTATAGAGACCGGTTCGACGTCTGATCCGGTTATGAAAACATTGGAAAGAGATGAAGGTGGAGAAGAGTGATATTTGTTTTTTAATTTTTTAAAGGGAAGGGTAAATAAGTAATTTCAGATGGACTTAACAGATAAATCTAACGGACAACCACTCCAGGGACCATCCGAGTAACAAAAAGAAAACCACAGAGAGCACTGGTGTAATTTCCAACAGTTGGGGACTATAGGTGTTACTTTTCAAAACCACAGGGACTATTCGGACATTTTACTCTTGTATTTAACTTTCCTAACAGAACTGGAAAGGGGAAATAGACAAACCAAAGTTATAGACAGCCAAAACGTGGATTAGATATATTCTTACCTTCACATTAGATATGTGAATCATATACTATACTAACTCATGCCCTTATAAGACTAAACATGAAGGTAAGAAAAATATATGACAGAAAAAAGGAAAAAAAGTATTAACAAACATGCATATAGCCCAAAACTCAAATGAATTCGAATTTGGTTATCCGTTTAGTTTTGCCAACTTTAAATTCGGTTTCAAAGCTGAAAAAAATCTTCAAACTGAGGAAACTGTAACCCGGACTGATGAACATGTCACACCCCAACCAATGGCGGAAACATCGGAGTGGGACGAAGAAAGATTGCTCATCACACATAACGCTAGTTGTCACAATATTTAAATCAAAAGCCTTTTCATTTCATAAATCAAATTGTCAAATATTACATAGAAATTCAAATAACAAGTTCAATGGGAATACATAACAACAAGAACAAAATTGATACAACATATTAAACCTAATACGTCTATATGTGTATCTAAGCATCATCGCTACTTCATTTCATAGCATCGTCATCCTCAACCTGTAACATGTTTAAAATAAAGTTCAATGCAAAAGCAAAGGTGAGTATACAAGTTTGATACATACATAGCATAAAAATTATGTTTAAACGATTCCTCATGGCAAGCTAATGATACAAGATAAACATTAAAATCGGCATGTGTTTAACAAATCAAACCAATGATGAAACGCAATAAGCTCATGACATAACCTCAAGTCTATGTGTTATGGGTGAAATTCTGAGCCCATATCCTGGAAAATATCTTGATTTATATCTTGGTTATATAGTATCTGTTTACATCCGGGATGCTGATTCAGGATATTGGTAACATCCTGAATGGTATCCTCAGGATTACTAACGGATTATGTGCAGGTATGTGGGTTAGAAGCTATCAACGTTCACGAAGACTCATTCCGCGGAAGACTCGGTCCAAGTTGTTCAAGGAGAGACGTTAAGCCCGCTTTCTTTGGTTCCAAACGGCTACTTATGGAATATTCGGGAGTATCCCATATTTATAGGAATTTTAGTTTCTACTTTGTAACTATAAATAGGTGGGTATACCAGATCGAATAGGACATCACATTCACACTCGCTACACTCTAACACTCGCTCTCAAGCAATTCTCACTTTCATACAAAGGCATTGTAACACTTAGCGATCTGGTCTGTATCCTGCACTGTATCCTGACGTTTGAAGTAATAAGAAGAACAAGGCAGCTGCGATTGTCAGCTCCCGAGGTTTTATGCCGGCGATCTAGATTGATCAAGGGCTTTCCTCGTACATCTCGTGTCGTTTACTTCACTTTTGCTCATAGTTTGATCATAGATACAGCTCAATATCCTGAGCCGTATCCTGAATACTGATTTTCTAAATAACTTAACAAGCATATTTTCAATACACTTTCTAGCACACTACCTCACTTTACTAATTTGATCACTTAATTGCTTCGGTAATTTTTGACCAAAACACTATGGGTGGTGCGTTAATCCTATAGCGCTATATATGTCAAGGATAGGCTCGATCGAAGCTAATGATAAGTCTAACACAAAACGTATAACCCCAAGTTCAATGTATCAAGTAATCAAGTATGCAAGCATGTAATAGGAATGTTTATGCATTTATGAATAAAGTCTAAGTGTAAGTTTCATAAGTAAACAAGTTACACCCCAAAAAAGGTGGTAAACATAAAGGGGGTTCGAGTATACTCACGGTTTTGCAAGCTTCCACTTGATATCCTGCGAGTGTTTGGTTGATTAGATTGGAGCACCTTGCCCTTCTACACGAAGAAACATAGGTGGGTGAGTATGGAGAGTTTAACGGAAGATTAAAGACTCGGAGTTTAAATTACATGAAAATAACATATGAGAAAGTAATCATCTAGTCATATAATACTTGTTTGACACTATTGAACCCCAAGGGTTAGAATGTTTTCATGGGTCAAAATACCCATTAGAATCATAACAAGTTATTAAGTCTTAGATGTGTAATCTAATACTTTGACAAATGACCACTAATTCATCATCAAAGGTTCGATTACTTGGATAATATATAAGTATTATATAGTGTACATTAGGTCATATAGGTCAAGCATGAGGTAGGAGGATAAATCCCCCATTTAGGAACCTCTTTTGTATATCATATAAGTCATGTGTGAGGTAGAAAGAACAAGTCTTCCATTTAGGTACCTCTTTGGTGTTCACCACTACACTTGTTGTTATAAACAATCAAGGAGGGTCATGAACATACAATAAAGAATAAGTTAACTACAACTAATCTAAGAAATCATCAAGTTACATGTGGATTTTCAAGTAGGATAGCCCAAGCTAGTCCTATAATTGCACAAACATCAAGCTTTAAGCTTGTTCATTACTTGTGGGTTAAACCCTAACCAAAACAGAAAGTTTATGAGGTTTTAACCTCTGATTTTAAGTGTCATAACCTTGTTTTTAAGCCCAACTAACCATATAAGTGATTATGAGCATAAGGACATAGGAATGTGTATGAGATAACTCAAGTTCAAGCAAGTTTAGTAATGTTTATTCAAAACAGAAAGTTTGGAGCCTTATATGGTGATGTTCCAGCCTTGATTTTACATGGAAAATCTGTTGGAAACATACCTAAGGTTGTTCCAAGCATTTAGGAAGAAAAATCATGGAAAAAGACTAAGAAATGAGAAAGTTATGCTCACTTTTGTGAGATAATACAATTCTGATTTGCTTCTGGATTCAGCTGCGTTTTTAGTGTGTTTGAGAGTGATTAGAGAGTGTTAGCAAAGTGGAAAATGCTTAGAGAAGTGTTGGGTTTTGTAGGGGATGGATTAGGGTTGGGTTGGTGAGCTTTAAATGCAAGAAAACACACTTAGAGCTCAACAAAACCAACAAAAAAGGCCAATTAACAAGCTGATTAGAGGCTGGTCACGGATCCGGGTGTCTCACCGGCCACGAGGCACTTATGTGGCCGGGTCGGGGGCCGCGACCCGGGTAATGGCTGGATTCAACTTTCAATTGTTGGCATTTTAAGTCCCTTATGTTTGTTTTTACAGGTTTTAAGGTGTTATAAGGGTAATTTGTGACATTTATGCATATTATAAGGTAAAACAAGTATGAACCACATTAAATAAATGTATATTGAAGTATGATTTAGCGTATGTATAACGTGAATAAGCATCGTATGCATCCATATAACGTATGATTATCGTATATCACGAATTTGCAAGTTTGACACATAGTTTCCAAGAATTACGAATTTTGTAACAATTGTTTCACGAAATTAAACGTATGAACATGTATGAAGTATGTATAACACAAATTTAAAGAAATACAAATTCTATTTATGATCCAAGTCTCGGATTTTACAACGATTACAACAAAAGAACGATTACAAGAACATAAGACTTCCAAAAATAGAAATACAAAAAAGACTTTCTAATTGTGGAAAGTACTAAGAAGCAGGGCGTTACAGTCTCCCATCCTTTAGGAAATTTCGTCCCGAAATTTAGGAAGAAGTAACGAAAAGTTGTGGATACTTAGTCTTCATCTCACTTTCGAGTTCCCAAGTGAACTCAGCGCCACGTTTTCCTTCCCATCGAACCTTGACGATAGGAATTCGACTGCGCCTCAATTGCTTGACACCTCGGTCCATGATTTCGAAAAGTTTCTCCACGAAGTGTAGTGTTTCGTTGATTTGAAGATCTTTGAGTGGAACTTGAAGTCCTTCATTATCTAGACACTTCTTTAAGTTTGAAACGTGGAATACAGGATGAACGTTGTTGAGTTCTTCAGGTAGGTCCAGTCGATACGCAACCTTTCCATCCTTTCGAGAATCTTGAAAGGACCAACGTAGCGAGGTGCGAGTTTTCCTTTCTTAGCAAATCGAACCACACCCTTCCAAGGGGATACCTTGAGAAGTACGAAGTCACCTATCTCGAATTCCAAGGGCTTGCGACGCTTGTCGGCGTAACTCTTTTGTCGGCTCCTTGCTTTCAGTAAGTTGTCTCTAACCTATAAAATCTTGTTCGTTGTCTCTTGTATGAGCTCGGGACCAGTGATTTGAACTTCACCAATCTCATGCCAACAAATAGGCGAACGACACTTGCGACCATACAATGCTTCGAAGGGTGCCATTTGAATACTCGCGTGATAACTATTGTTGTACGAGAATTCGATCAAAGGCAAGTGTGAATCCTAGTTGCCACCAAAATCGATTAAGCATGAACGAAGCATATCCTCTAAGGTTTGGATAGTACGCTCTGTTTGACCGTCTGACTGAGGATGTAAAGCGGTGCTATGGTTTAGAATAGTACCCATAGCAGATTGAAAGGTTTGCCAAAGACGGGATGTAAAGCGACCATCACGATCAGAAATGATGTCAATGGGGATACCATGATGAAAAATGATCTCATCAGTGTAGATTCTAGCCAATTTCTCGACTTTGAAATCTTCACGAATGGGGAGAAAATGAGTTGATTTGGTCAATCGATCAACGATCACCCAAATATTGTCATGACCAGAAGAAGTACGAGGGAGCTTAGTGATAAAATCCATAGAGATGCTCTCCCATTTCCAGACAGGAATTTCTGGCTGTTCGAGCAAGCCAAAGGGACATTGGTGTTCAGCTTTAACCTTCGAACAAGTGAAACATTTTGCAACGAAGGTGGCAATATCCTTCTTCATTCCAGGCCACCAATAGGACATACGCATATCTTGGTACATCTTATCAGCACCAGGATGAATGGAATATATCGATTTGTGTGCCTCCTTCATCAGAAAGTCTCGAAGGTTATCACGATTAGGAATCCAGATTCGATTGAGATAGTATAGGATACCATCGGATTTAGACTTAAGATCTTCTTCAACACCACCTCCTATCTCGAGGGAGAGACTTCCCTCGTTAACGGAGGCGTATTGAGCTTCACGAATGCGGTTTTGAAGATCGTTAACGAGTTGGAGACAACGAATACCCTTTACATGAGTTTTACGACTAAGCGCGTCGGCCACTACATTTGCATTACCTGGATGGTAGCGAACTTCACAGTCGTAGTCGTTTAACAATTCCATCCAACGACGTTAACGCATGTTCAGTTCTTTTTTGGTTGAAGATATGTTGAAGGCTCTTATGATCGGTGAAGACCACACACTTGGTACCATAAAGGTAGTGTCGCCAAATCTTCAAGGCAAAAACAACTGCGCCAAGTTCAAGGTCATGAGTATAGTTCTTCTCATATATTTTGAGTTGCCTCGACGCGTAAGCGATAACCTTGTCTCGTTGCATGAGGACACAACCAAGACCAAGGTTTGAAGCATCACAATACACGACGAAGTCGTCGCTACCATCAGGAAGTGCGGGAATAGGAGCATTACAAAGCATGTCCTTGAGCGTTTGAAAAGATTCCTCTTGTTCAGGACCCCAAACAAATATTTTCTCTTTTTGAGTCAAAGAGGTTAAAGGAACGGTGATCTTAGAGAAGTTGGAGATAAAACAACGATAGTAACCAGCAAGACCAAGAAATGAACGAATCTCAGACGGAGACTTAGGTGCAATCCAATTCTTCACAGCTTCGGTTTTAGTGGGATCAATGTGAATACCAAGTTCGTTGACAGTAAAACCAAGGAATTGAACTTCTTTTAACCAAAATTCACATTTAGAGAATTTGGTGTAAAGATGCTCAGTTTGCAGAAGCTGAAGGATAAGACGCAAGTGTTGCTTGTGCTCTTCTTGAGTCTTGGAGTAGATGAGAATATCGTCGATGAAGACGATCACGAAACAGTCTAAGTACGCTTTGCACACGCGGTTCATCAAATCCATGAAAACAGCAGGTGCGTTGGTCAAACCAAAAGGCATGACCATGAACTCATAATGACCATATCGTGTATGAAAGGCGGTTTTAGGTATATCTTCTTCGAGAACTTGATGTTGATGATACCCAGAACGAAGATCGATCTTTGAAAAGCAGGTCGCGCCTTGCAATTGATCGAAGAGATCGTCAATGCGAGGAAGAGGGTATCGGTTTTTGACAGTAATCTTGTTAAGCTCACGATAGTCAATAGACATGCGGAATGACCCATCTTTCTTTTTGACGAATAGAACGGGAGCCCCCCAAGGAGAAGTACTAGGGCGTATAAAGCCTTTATCAAGAAGCTCTTGAAGTTGGCTCGAAAGATCTTGCATCTCAGAGGGTGCTAAACGACAGGGAGACTTAGCGACAGGCCTAGCGCCAGGCACTAAATCGATGTGAAAGTCGACAGAACAAGTAGGAGACGGACCAGGAAGATCGTCAGGAAACAAGTTGGGAAAATCACGTACAACGAGAACGTCACTCATGCTTGGGCCTTTGTCCTTCTTTTCCACAATATGGGTGAGAAAGGCGAAGGTACCCTTGCGTAAGCATTTGTTCGCTTGAATACACGACATAAGCTTGAGACCTTGAGAAGGTTTCTCGCCATACATGTGCAGAGAATCACCGTTTGAAAGAGGAAGACGAACGAGCTTTTCAGAGCAAACAACTTCAGCACGAACTCACCTAAGCCAGTCCATACCTACTATGATGTCGAAACTACCCATTTGCATAGGTATGAGGTCGATGCGAAACGTATGATCGTTAAGAATCAAGGAACACTTAGAAGGACGGAATCGACAGCGACATATTTACCATCAGCGACTTCGACAGCCAAGGATCTTGGCAACTTAGAGCGTTTACACTTAAGTAATGGTTCGAATTCTAACGACACAAAACTTTTATCAGCGCCAGTATCAAATAAACACGAATCATAAACATGGTTCACAAGGAACATACCAGTAATGACGTCATTTGCATTTTGCGCCTGAGCGGTGGTAAGAAGAAAAGCTCTGCCTCGAGCTGGTTGTTGTGCCTGTTGTTGCTGCTGTTGTTGTTGTTCTTGTGGCGGTGGTTGATTGCGTTAAGGGCACATGTTGGTGAGAGGATTGAGGTCGCCACATTTAAAACATGCTCACACAGGAGCAACTTGAGCTTGGTTTGGTGCAGGGTTTTGGGCTACAACTTCTTGGTTTTGATTGGCCATAGGTGGTTTGTGGCATTGTTGAGAAAAGTGCCCATAACGATTACATTTAGCGCACTTGCGGCACGGAATGTTGGTAGGATGATGGTATTGGCATTGGCCACACTTGGGTTGAGTCCCAGTGTAACCTTTGCGTGGAGGTTCAACGTTGGATATAGCAGGCATGGCTTGCAAGGGCTGAGGCTTTGGCGGAGTGATGACCGCACAGTTTTGGCTTGAATCCTTCCGCTTCTTGCCTCGGTTTTTCTTGGTGGATGATGAGGGTTCAACTGTGGGTTCAACGGTGGCTTGGTGCATATTTTTTCAGCGAAGCTTTTGCAGCATTTATGCACATAACGTGGTTACTGTTAAGGAGAGCGACCAAACAAAAGGTTTCCTCGATAGTTGCTGGGCAAGCAGCCTCTACGAGGTTCATGAAAGAATTGGGTAGGCAGTGGATGTATTTATTGATGGATTTCTCAGGGGTATCAACTTGGCTAGGACAAAGAATGCTGTCATCATCCACTTGCTTAAGGTGCCAAAACTCATGCTCTAACTTCCTAAGCTCGTGAGGCGGACATAATTCTTCTCTCATAATCTTCTTCAGTTCAACCCATGGTAAAGTGTGGGTGACATCCTCACCTCTTGTGCTTCGCTCAGAGGTCCACCAATCAAGAGCTCTTGATCGGCACACCCCTGCAGCGTTTTGGGTGCGCAAGTCATCAGGACAACCACTCTGATGGAACGTGATCTCCATATCATCAAACCAAGTTAGTAGTGCGGTGGCACCATCCTTTCCAGTAAATTCCAATGGTTTGCAAACCATGAATTGCTTGAAAAGGAATGGTGTCTTTGGTTTCTCCACCTTGGAGTCCACAAAACCATGGGGTGAATCGGAGTTGGTTTGAATGCGGCTCACGATGTCAGGTATCACTCGGGCCATCTGATCAGCCATTTGTTCAGCAATGAGACCAACTAACTCTTGTTTGGAGATGGAATCGTTGTTGGAACCCTACTTTGACTTGGTCTTCTTTGATGAGCTTGGAGATGCCATCTAGAAGTTTGAAAGAAAAGGAAAGGATGAGACTTGATCATAAGTTTTAAAACAAGGTTTTTGCACGTATAAGCATGTAACTGTTCACGTATCATGTATAATTTACATAATTCGCATGTATTTGACAAGTATTCGACAATTATAAACACGTATGAATGCGTAAAAGAGTATAAATTTAGTTTGTTTTCGAGAATTATTATTGTTTTTGATTGCGCGAGACATGCAAATTGTGTAACGGTTTTGAAACGAATGAGGTAACAAGTATAAAATCACATATAAATTGAATCACATAAAAGAGAGGCTCATAAAACATGGGATGTTTTGGGTAGAGAAACGTCGACTATTCCAAAGTGAATCGAAAGTCCTTTCAAATTAGAGAAACGTGCTTTGGCCTATAGGTAAGATACCCTCGTCGAGAAGCGATTAATGGTATCTTACCCTTCCAATTACTCACGTTTCTAATCGATTGAAACAATCGAAACTTTGGCGAGATTGAAAATCGAGGAATGGGACTTAATCGACAAGATGTGGGTTTCACCCCTAACTTGACGATTTCGCACCCTAATGTGGTTGTTACTCTTCGGGTCAAAATATAATTTCGACACTTTGACGAGGCTCCACTAGAGTTTGAATTGGAAATTTACCATTAAGATGTGGATTTCACTCTTAACTTAATGGCGTAATTTCGTGCAAAAATAAAGTGTAAGCGGGAAGAGAGCCGTTCACCAAATTGTGGGTTTCACGCCTATTTTGGTAAACTCGTCTCTTTTGTATAGAGAGTGTCTTCAAGTGTATTGTGTAAAAAGAAAAGACATGATGCAAGTATTTAGACCAAAAGAGGAGAAAGAAGCAAAGTAGGAAGCATAGCATTTTAAGCATGAAACAAGAATGGTAAAAAATGAGGTACCTTCTATAGACTAGGTCGAACATGGCAATTCTACCTAATTCCCTATAGTTATGGCTCTGATACCGATCTGTCACACCCCAACCAATGGCGGAAACATCGAAGTGGGACGAAGAAAGATTGCTCATCACACATAACGCTACTTGTGACAATATTTAAATCAAAACCGTTTTCATTTCATAAATCAAATTGTCAAATATTACATAGAAATTCAAATAACAACAAGTTTAATGGGAATACATGTCACACCCTGACCGCGTAAAACAACAAATCGCGGCGGAATCGTCGGGGAGTGTTGTAACAGAATCATTGTTTCATAACATATGGAAATTGAAGTTTTGTTTATTGAATTAACAGGAGTTACAATGTCATAAAAACAAGGAAACACAACATAATTAACTAGTCTTGCATCTTTTATTGTCACTAAGGCCCAAGTCCTCCTAAGTGTATCTTGATGAATCCTATGCATCATCTCCTGAAAACACATGTGAAAATAGGTACGTCAGCATAAAAATGCCCGTGAGATACATAGGTTTTATAAAAATAGGATTCATGACTTGTAAGTTTAAAGAAAATGTTTAACAAAAATAGTCATGAACCTTGTAAAATGTTTTCTTTTATAAATCATGCAAAAATTGATAAGAAATAGATGATATAAAGGAATAATGCATGGTTAAATAAATAATCAAGTAAAAATGAGTTTGTATAAAATATGTTATTTGTAAAACAATGTTTTGTAAAGATATGTTAACTGTGTAAAATGTAATATGTCAAAATTGAAATGGTTTAAATAATGCTACGATATGTAATATCATAAAAGCACTTATATATAGGAAGTACCAACGGCGTATCCACCATGCTTTTATCATATTACACACGCCTCGTTACTTTAATCATTTACCAAATAAACCACCAATGTAAAAATGTTCATGTATAATCAAATGTCAAAATGTTTGTGTGAAAACCATGTCTATTGTCAAATGTAAATCATGTAATGTGTAAACAAATGTCATGTATGGCAAGTAAAAAGTGACTACTTAAACCATATGTAAAATGCACAAAACAATGTATTGAAATAAATCAAAAGTTATGTTTTGTAAAATCCATGCATGCTTTACTGATACAACATCTATGCGGTATTGTTAAACGCCTACATTCAAGCCTTGAGACTGTAAGATAAACCCTAAACAATGTCAAGGTCTACCAAAAATGTTTTCGGATTCGGTCATTCCTTCCACCCAAACAAACCTAGGATTTCAGGAATGGGAGTTGTCAAGTCCTATGGTACCACTACCTACTACCGAGCGGCATGATCGGTGTTAATGAATGTATAAATGACCCGTTAAACAAACCAAATGTCATGCCAAATGTAAGCATGTTTTATGAAAATAATGTACTAAATATGCTAAATGAACATACATAGTAGAAATGTAAAACAATGTGTCCATATGCTGAGTAAACATATTCAACATAAATGCAATGTAAAACAATGTGTCCATATGCCGAGTAAACATATGTAATAGAAATGCAATGTAAAACAATGTGTCCATATGCTGAGTAAACATATGTAACAAAAATGCAATGTAGAACAATGTGTCCATATGCTGAGTAAACATATGCAACAGAAATGAATGTAAAACAATGTGCTAGCATGCTAAGTGAACATACATAGCAAAACATAATGAAATCATGTACTATAAGTGTACTAATGAACATAGCAAGTATATGTTATAAAAGCATGAAAACACGAAAGTAACAAGTAGGCACATATGTTCCACCCCAAAACAGTTTGAAAACAGTAAAAGAGGGGTCTATGTACTCACTTGAGGGTGCTTAGAAGTCTTGAATAACAACCAAGCAAAGCTAGAGGAATCACGGAAATCAAACGGCACCTAATATAGGTAACTATGTTAATAAACCGGACCTAAATCGAAAGATCGGATAGAATGAGGTTTCGTAAACCAAATGAGTATAGGAACTCATGTAATATGGTTTAATAAATCCTACATTCTAAAACGAAACCTATCCTAAGTGCTTACGACCCATTGCGACCCGTTTAGGTAGCTTACGCTACTTTAACGCGTCGTTCGCGTAAAACACGTTCGGAACGCCTAACTAGTCCTATGACAAGTATTATATGCCTTAACATGTCTAATAATGTTGCCTAATCAGTTTAGATGTCAAAATTTAGGTTACATATGCTTAAAATGAATTTATGCGTAAAAAGGGCATTTGGGTCATTTTCCTAAGGCATATAAACTACTTATCATACAACTACTTAAACGAAGTGACCATAAGGTATAACCTCGGAAGGTTATTCCCTATATAACTATGGTCACAAAATATGCTTGATCGGATCCTAATGATCCTAATGTAGGTACTAGGCGGAATAGGTTGGCTACTCCTGAGTGAATAAATAAAAGTCTTGGAAGCTTTGTCACTTAAAAATCTGTTGAACAATTATCTTCTTTTGTTTGATCCGTGTTGGATCTGAGTTTGGTTTTGATTGTATTTTTCGTTTGAATTAGAATGAAGATGGATGAGTTGTGCAGCGGAATTAAGATGGAAACAAACTTTGCATACAATCAAACGAGAGTATTGCTTTGATCAAACATTTTTCACAAAGAACCGAAAGATTGAATTTATTTCAATTACGGTTACAATGCAATGTTGAATACAAACTCCCCCTCAGCCAGAGCTCAGTGTTTGTTCGTGTAGAGAAGACGATTGTTGCAAGAGCTAATAGAACTGTACAGAGCATTGTTCTATTTATAGGCACTAGCAAACCATTGAGCATCTAAGCTGACGTCACCATGAAAGTGATATCTAACCTCCTAACAAACTCTAACCTCTGATCAATACAAACACTGCTATACTAACTGTTTTGGTTAAAAATCAAGCAATGATAATGCAACCAAACTTTCTGTTGTGAGGTATGATGCTTGAATTGATGAACAACAATAAGGATCACTATAGAATGTAATGAACAAGTGACACGAAGATTTATACGAGGAAAAATCCCTTGATCAATGAATGATCTCCGGCATAAAAAACCTCGGGTGATGGAAACTACCGATCACCAACTCAAATTAAACAAGAAATGTAATACAACTTCGGATGATAGCGAGCTAAGTACAAGGATCACTATAGTGTATCGTGTATAAAAGTGTGTAATCGCCAAGTGAGTTAACGAGAGCTGATGAGAGCGGTTGTACGAGTGTGTGTGTAGCCAAAAATAGCCAAGTGTTTTCTAATTAGCTCGCTACCCCTTTAAAAATGGAAAATATCTACTCTAACTAACATTCCGCAAATGGTGCAAGTCCTCCACGACTCCATAACGTCCACTTCTGGCCAAACACGTGCGGAATAAACATAGAATATGCTACAGGAATATCGCCAAGACCAAGTCCAAGTTGATACTCCTGCAAAACAATTTCGAATTCAAAGTAGACAACCGTTAGTACGAGGATCCTTATGATGATCCATGATCCTGATCCTGCAACACTTCTGAGGATCACTACTTCAGACAGAATTGAGGATCACTAAACCCAACAGTAAATGAGGATCACTGATCATTTAGAAATCCACCCCTAACAATTGCCCCCAAAATATAAGGAGTAATTATGTAAATAAATGAGTTATATTTTGTTCTTATCCGCAATCAACCAACGGATAACTAGCCGTTATAATCGGACTAGCCGTTACGAACATGACGTCACTGAGGTGACTATCCTGCAAAACCATTATTATAAATAGGAGTTAGGGATAGGGATCAACCAGTATTCAAATTCAAGAGAGACTCCCTTTAAATTCTCATCCGACGATCAAGCAGGTATCTCTTTTTCTTTTCTCCCTTTACGTTTTCTTTCTATGTTCATCTCCTTCCTTCACCTTCTTCACAATTAAGACGATGCTGAGATCCTCACCGGCGAAGGATCATAAGAAGGACATTCCTCTTAAGAGCCAGGGGATCATCAAAGATCTGGCAAATGAAAGGTTCTGCTTCACTGACCCACAAATAGACAGAATCCGGCATTGCTTTCCGGCGAACACCTATTTCAAACCGTTTGATCCTACCGTTCTTAGTGATTACATTTCTGAAACTTGGGTAGCTTTCCTGGTCACACCGTTCACAATAGGATACACGTATCCTTTCCCTGAATTCACCCAGTCTTTCTTCTCCCTCACTGGCATCTCCTATATTCAAGCTATGCCAATGATCTGGAGGGTCTTATATACCCTTGAGAGGATCATTGAGCAAGAAGGAATTAACCTGGGAATGTCGGAATTGGCCGAAATGTATGATCTCACAACATTTGGATCCCACCGATATCTATTCAAGCGTAAACCCGGTGAAGAACATCCCATCTTTAAAGCCACTAAGAATGATACTAATTGGAAACGGCGATTCTTCTTTGTCAGAAGGGATTCTTTCCCGGATGGAAAGGATCTGCCAAGGAAGTGGAGCACTCATGGTAGGATAGAGGATCCTTAGAAGGATCACTGAGTAAGCTCATTTTTGATGATGATTACTAATATGCTTCTGTTTCACTTGTACAGCCATCACAATTTCACATATTATACCTTCACCTGCCACCGAGGAGAGACTTGCTGCTTTCAGAAGATTTGATCCTGCAACAAGGTCATTCAAAACAAACACCCAGGATTCACAGGAAGTATCCTCAGGTTCTGTTACTATGTCAAGTAAGTATCCTGTATTTTGTATAGTTAAGTGTTTAAATAAATAGTTGAATAAGAATAGGATAAGGATACTTATCTGTTTTGAATATGTAGGTGCTGGAAAGTCTTCGCGTTCTGCCTCCAAATTCAGTGTTGCCGATCTTGATACTGTTAGATCCTCAAAGAATAAATCTGCTGCTAGCCCCTCTGTTGTAATCCCCAAGGCTACCACTTCGAAGGGAAGAGGTGGAAAGAAAAGAAAGACCTCTGAAGCTGACAACCTTCAAGGCTTACCTCTGATCCGTCATCAATTCCTCGAGTACTTTATTGATGTAAGGATCACTGACTCAGTCTAGTTATCCTATCCACTTGAGGATCACTTGACTCTAATCTTTGCATTGTCTTCTTTGTAGAAATTTTCCGAGATCGAGGACTATGTTGGGAATGTTGAGGAGCTTGAGGAGAAACACTCTAACCTCCAAAAAGTAGCAATGCTCAAAGACCTCAAGATCTCTTCCCTTGAAAAGGATCTCAACGATGCCAAAGCTCAAACAGCTGCCATTCTGATCAATTTTGATTATGAGAAGCACGAGATCACAGAGGATGCCAAGGTCTCCGCTGCCATTGCCATGTACAAGACCAAGCTACAGATGGCTCAAGAAGCTCAGGATCCTGCCTTTGATAGGAGCAGCTGGGACATGGAAGGCTGGAAGGCCAGGCTGGCTGAGTTGGAGGATGAGGATGAGGCTGAC
>JARYGA010042838.1:0-17461 GCA_030545235.1 Helianthus tuberosus
CTGCCTTTTCTTTAAGAATCTTTCTCCTGAGCGGCCTCCCAACTTCATTCCAGTACTTTCTATACTCTGGATTACCGTCGCGCTTTCTATCCCATCGTGGGATCTTGTTTTCTTCCTTGTCGATCGGTGTCTGGTCCATTGGAGGTGGTCTCATCAACTTGTATCTACCAAGCTTTGAAGCTTTCTCAGCAATAGCTTTGAATCTCTGTTCACGCTTGTACTTCTTCAAAAACTCATCAATTTCAAGATCTCTCCACTTAGATTTCCAGTACCTTCCGGAGTTGATGTCTTTGGCGAAGCACACATCTACAATCTTCTGATACTGCATCGCTTGAACTTTATCAGGCTTTTTGTACACAATCTTGTTGTAGAATAAGCAGTCGATATCTTTCTTCGAGCAGTTTACTAGCCACATCAGGTCTAGCACACATATTCTTCTCGCTTCACCCTTTGATTTATCAAATAAGGAGATTATTGCTTCCGCTGTACTCTGATTATATAACCACCCTTGAAAATCTTCAAAGAAGTCTTGTTCCATTGCTCGTAGTGGCATATTCTTTAAGCACCTTGGCGGTTTGATATCCAAAGTAATATCTTTCTCACCATTCTCCAGGATAGTAACAATCTGCTTTGGGTACCGAGGCTTCCAATCTGGATATCTAGCCTTTGATTGTTGCTTTACATAATCCCACAAGTGTTGGTCGTGCTGTTTCACATCCAAGCCATAATAAA
Organism: Helianthus tuberosus; assembly: GCA_030545235.1. Taxonomy (NCBI): domain Eukaryota; kingdom Viridiplantae; phylum Streptophyta; class Magnoliopsida; order Asterales; family Asteraceae; genus Helianthus; species Helianthus tuberosus. Next base: position 733 of record JARYGA010042838.1, read on the forward strand.
ACTGCTTGATGTTCTTTGTTTGGACCAATTCATCAATATCCCACCATGGGAGGGTCTTTATATCTGCTAGAAACTCAAAGTACTGCACCCCTTGCTCCCGTCTAATAGCATATACCGGCAGATCTTCCAGATAGCCCCAAGACAAGATGTCTCCCCAAGAAATATTGGCATCATGTGTAAAATACTGAAGCGGCCTTATAAACTTTCATTCCTTGGGCATTACTTTGTACCATTTCTTCCTCTCTTCAACCTAATTTTCTCGTGGAATGGTTATTGGTACACCTTCAGTAGTTATCTTTTACACAATCTTCCTTCTGACTTCATCTTCATTCTGATCTTTAAACATTTTAGCAAGTGAAGGAAACGTTTCATCAACACCAGCATAATGAAAATTCATTTCTTCATTAGACGAATCAGACGCTTCTTCAACAATCACATCATTATACTTATCAGCTTCTTGAGCATACCTGAACTCATACTCCATTTCTGGTGACGAAGGAATCTCGTCTTCAAAATCGAATTTAAATTTCCCATCGTCTAAATCTAACTCTTCTAGCATCTTTGCCCTAGATCTCCGAACCTCTAACTCCCCCTCAAAAACAGGATGTAAATAAATCACCTTAGGTTGAGTAAGAAGTACCTGATCATCATGTTTTGTTCCAGAAGAAGATCCTTCATCGCCTTTATCCTCAGGTAGTTCATTTTGTTGGTCGTTCAGAGAATCATCAATAGTAATATTTTTCATTAAATTAGCAAAGACATTTGATGACCCTTGACCTTCATCATCATCATCTTTCTTATCATCCTCTTTTTCTCCTAACCCACAATGATAATCTATAATATCAAACCATTTTGTTAAACTACGATCTGCATCGTCGTATTCTTCTTCATTCAGCTTTAGGAGTAGAGGAGCTTCTTTCACTATCCCTTTCTTTTCACACACTTTTATCATTTTCTTCACTTCATCAAGGCTGTAGGGTACAGACCTTGATTTACCAATGAGTTCAAAGTTTGGAACTTGATCATCTTCAGCTTCAGCCATCTCAACGTCAACTTGACTAGAAGAACCAAGAGTTTCTTTCGTATCAATAACCAAACCTTTCTTCTTCTGAGTTGCTTCTTGAGCCAACTCTCTCTCTCGCTCTCTCTCTCTCTCTCTCTCTCTCTCTTTCAGCCCTTCTTTCTTCAACCTTCTTAATCTCTAAACTGTTGAAGATAGCTTGAACATTGATCCCCAAATGACTTTCCATCACTGTGTAAAGCATGTTGAGCTGGTCATCTTTCACAACTTTATCAGCCTTCATTACTTCCATTTCAAGCTTCATTGTCTTGAATTCATTGGCCGAAGCTTCATGAAGATCACTTATCATCTGATTCAGAATCTTGTTTATATCATTCAACTTTACATTCTTCACATTCAGTTCTGAAATTTCTGATTGTAGAACTTCAAAGAGTTTTGTATTATCTTCAACATCACCTTCCATAGTCTTTAACTTCTTAGCTTGTTTGATCATGACAGTTTTAATTTCCTCATTTGCTTTCGTCAACTCTTCAACCTGCTTCTTTAACACGCCACGCTCAGCTTCAGCTTTAGCTTTTTCTTTTTCAAGTTCATTAACTTTCTTTTCCAATGCTCTCACAGCCACATGATTAAACACATCAACATCATCATCAAAATTTAAATCCTCTTTATAATCCCCAGTAGCATGAGGAAGATCTTCAAATATATCAGAAAGAATTATATTCTTGGGCTGTGAAGATTCTGGAATATCAAGATTTTCTGGTGGTGGTGGTGGTGGAAGAACACTCACTTCAACATAATCATCATTTCTTGCTTTCTTTTGAGTTTCGGCTTCAGTAATTTGAACACTTTGTACCTCTGGTTCTTTCGAAACTTCAACATGTTGCACTTCAGGCTCTTTGGGAATCTCAACACTTTGAACTTTTTCTGCTCCAGGCCTTTTAGAAGTTGTTACATGTTTCTCACTCTTTCCACCTTGATCTTTAGGCAATGTAGCACCACCTTTCTTTGCACGTACATTCCTTGGAATGACGCCAGTCTGAACTGCCTTTCGCTTTGCTCTCAGCTTCTTTTGTTCTTCAACTGATGGAGTGTAAGTTGTATCTTCATCATCAGAACCCTTTCTTTTCTTCAGAGGCTTCTTTTTCAACTTAGCCTTTCCTCGTCCAAGTGTTGCTAGATCAAGCTCTGTTTCTGTCTCAGTAGACTCATCATCTGCATCCTCTGATTCATCATGAACAACATCCTCAGCTGTCTTTTCTTTATCACCTTCAACTTGAACACTTGAACTTTGATTCTTTGCAGTTGCAGCATTAGTGTGCTGAATGTATTGTTGAAACGTCATCTTCGCCAAATCAATACCTTCTTGTGAAATGCTTGATGGATCTATTGCTGGATCATCCACCAACTTCTGTTGCGGTTCTACAGAAGGCCCTGCAAAACAAGAATTGAAGTAATCATTAGAATAATATAACAGTTTTAAGTTCTAGCTTCTCTTATGACTCCCCCTTTCACTATACCCTTAATAACAATCTTAGGTGTTGGATCCTTAGGGATAACTACTACAGGGGATGTCTTCGGTGTTCTTTTTCTTTTGCCATCTTTTACAAACCACCAACGAGTTTTCTTCTCAATCACTTCACTCATCTTGTCATCTTCATTCTCAGAATCACTATTGTTGTGTCTCCATGCGTCATTCTTAGGAGCAACATACGCTGGACCATTAATCCTGCATATCATTCTTTTAACTCTTGGTTCAGGTCCTTTAGCTAATCTGCTTATCGTATCAGCTATCATGTTCCTTAGACCTAAAACATCATCATCATCCTTTGGAATGTCTTTTACCAAATCATCTATCATCATCATGATGAACCTAGGATACATGATGTACTTTGTATTACCAGCTCTCACATTTTCTACCAAGTAGTCAAATATCACCTTCGATACGTTGTATGGCCTGTTCAGCACCAGACAGGTGATTATGTTCATGATATAATCAGAAGTTTCATCGTAAGCTCCCTTCCTATGTGATAATGCATGTACTACGCAGTGGATCATGAACTTGTAGGGTTTACTGAACATTGTTTTACCCATTTTCCTGTTTATGTGTCCTGAAAATCCCATCCTGCACCATAAACCCTTGCATAGATGTTCAGGAATAATGGTAGGATCATTATCAGAATCACCTAATTCTAACACTCTTCTTAAATCACCAACGTTGAATTTTATTTCTAAATCCACGTCCTGACCATTTTCGTCCTTCTTTCTCACCGCTGAGTATATCATCTTCTCCTTTTCCTCATATCTCATCGAACTCCAAAACCGTTTAACATGTGATTCATATACGATTGTCTTATCTGTTAAAGCTTTATGAATCATGCTTTCTCTCAAAAGCTTTGCTATAGCTTCGAGCAAAGTATTGTCTGTATAATGTGCATCCAGAAGACAATAGATGTTGTGAGATTTATCCCAATCTGACGCTTTTCCCTGCAAAAATATTCATTGTTAACATTTTCATGAAGTTTAAGACATAAAGTGACAATTATAAAAATTTGAAAATATCACAATTTTTTCTAACTCTGGAATTCTTTCTATGCATAGTACTGAGGAACGGATGGCTGTCCGATCGGATTGCCACCCGATCGGATTGCCATCTAGTGCAATGAAAAGTTTGACTAAGTCAATATGCATATGGGTCGGATACCCACTAGATCGGATTGCCACCCGATCGAATTGCCACTCGATCCATGTGATAAGCAAGAACAATTCTCAGAAATTTTGTCGTTTAGTGATGAGGATCGGATGGTTGTCCGATCGGATTGCCACCCGATCGGATTGCCACTCTATCCTTGGCATGTGATGAACAATAAATGGCACAGAAAACATGGTAAACACTTAGAACATATTTTCAATCATGAAGTGCTATGAATCGGATGGCTGTCCGATCGGATTGCCACTCGATCAAGTTGCCAAACTCTCCAACAACACTTAAACAGTTTAAAGCACAAATTCCAAGGTACTATATAAACAATCTAAGGCACAGATTTCAATGCACAATCACTTAGAAAAAAATTAACATATAACATGCATTGGATCGAGTGGTCACCCGATCGGATTGCCACCCAATCGAGTTGCCACTCTTTCCAAGTGAAGAACAACTTGAACATTCAAAGTATCATCAAAAATTTTCTAAGCTAAACATCAAATTGAACATAGATCTACGTAGAGAATTCAAATGCGATCAAAACCCTATGTTCATCATGTTCTAACTTGGCCTAAATAGAGATTAATTTTACATTTAAAGGTCCGAAAGCCGACACACCTAATCATCAAAGCTATGGATTTAAACATGTTTATGCACAAATTGACACGGTAAACTTGTAGATCTAACACTCGTGAACAAAACCCTATGCTTAGATTCTATCAAAACATCCTAGGAATGTCTAGATCTAAGATTAAAGCTTCGAACTGTCGCTATGTTCAAAAACAAATAAAAAACATCAAATTTAACAGTTAAGATCATGAAAACTTACCTTTCCAATTGCGAAGGATGTGCGTACCAACAATCCAATGACTTGTGGAAAGAAAAAGTATGAAAATCAAGATCAGAAAGTGAGAGTGTGTGAGAGAATAGGATGGTCGCCCGATCGAGTGAAAAGTTTGACTGAAGCCATTGACCACCTATTTATAGGGGTGACCATGCATCAGATGGCCATCCGATTGGATTGCCATCCGATCGGATTGTTGTCCGATCCAAACACACCTCTTTGACTTTTTGAGTTTTGACTTTTTGTCCTTTTCTCTTTTTATCAGATATGGTCAGATTTAGAAATCCACTTAAGTATCTAGGTTCAAGTTAATGACCCTAGGCACTTAATTTGCCTACCAAGTCTAAGTTAATGACCTTGGTTGACCCAAAACAAAACAGACTAACATTTTATTCAACTTTTCAAACACATTTTTCAAGAAAGTTTACAAGTGTCAAATTAATGAACTTGCATTTGACTTTGAAATATTCAATCCTTTTTCAAGATTAGCTCACAACCCTGTTGTCGAGTTCAGAAACTTCCTGCTTTGCTTCATGACTGCGAATCTGAAGATCAGCTTTCTACCTTGGTTTGTCAAAAAACTAAAGCAGAAATGTAAAATCTTTTTGGGATTTTAAGAAAGTTTAAACTAGAAAACTATGAAATCATTTTTGGTTTTTGAAAGTAAACACTAAAATGAATTGTAGTAAAATTAAACTATTTACAAACATATTTTTGGTGAGCGTGTCAAAGGATCATATCAGCTTTTTAACAAGTTACAAGTACCGTTGAGCTGATTACACACTAAACATTAAACAGTTCACTTAGATTGCCGATATACTGATCCTTTTAAATTTTCACACAAATTTCAACTCATTCAGGATACGAATTAGTGTTTTAAGAGCTTAATTTATACGCGTGTCCCACCTCAGAATATACTCTCATATCCAGACTCCTATATTCAGTCTTACGGGTGAATGTACAATAATGATATCTGTAACGGGTAGTGCGAGGCCATGAGAGCTCAGGTTAGAACTTCCGTTCAGACAGAGAGATGATGGCTCGACTTTTGGTGTGTCCCGTTTGGGGATCTTTTCTTCAACATCACATGATTAGCATTTTGCAATGTTTCATCATTTTTTATGCTGAGGGTAGGCTTTAAAGATTAAAGCAGTGTAGAGTATTATACGAGGACTAGGCTATTGCTTCCGCAAAATCAAAAGTCCCGGTATAATACCCCAGATATCATCACGCACATAGACCTAGTATGTCAGAAATAGAAAGCCTTTCAAACAAGATTTCAGGGGTTACCTATATATCCAAGAGATGTTCCCCACGCAGTAAGTAAGTTGTGATTTAGGTTTATATCCCGAAAAAATCTACTAAATGTGCAAAAACCTATCGGCATATCATCAGCGAGACTGCTTAATGCTTTAAAACATTACATATCTTTAGCATACCGTAACTGTCTAGCTGATGTACTATCATTTCCCCTTTTTACACAAACTCTTTATGGGTTTTCTATTGTTTTTGGATTTTGAAAATATCTCATGTTTTTGGATTTTTGGATTTTTTTATTGTTTTTGTATTTTCTGAAAATATTATCTATCTCCCCCTAAATACCAAAACAACTAAAAATGCGACAAACCAAAGCAGTCTGCTTCTCAACATCATCTCCTTTAGTATTCTCATCAACGCCAATAATTTTCTCCGCATCCGATAACAATTTCATACCATTTAGTTTTAAAAGATACTGAAAACGAGCTTTATCGAAAGCTTTGGTATGTAAATCAGCTTTTTTTTCGTCGGTGTGGATTTTGTCAATTCGCGTATGAAGTGATGACGAATTTCAATATGTTTGGTTTTAGCGTGATGTACCGGATTTTTCGTTATGTTTATTGCTGCCTCATTATCAACAAAAATAGGTGAAGTAAGAAATTGCAAACCGTAGTCGCGCATCTGTTGCTGAATCCACAGGATCTGAGAGCAGCAGCTGCTGGCAGATACGTACTCTGCTTCACATGTTGATAAAGAAACAAAGGTTTGCTTCTTACATTGTCACGTGACCAATCGAGGTCCGAAAAATTGGCAACCTGTAGTTGTTGATTTAGCATTGACTTTGCAGCAACCGGAGTCAGAATCAGAGTATCCTTCGAGCGTGAAGTCACCATCTTTTGGATACCACAACCCCAGTGTTGGAGTTCCTTTCAGGTAGCGTAATATCCTCTTGACTATAGCCATATGTGAAGCTCTAGGACTTGACTGAAATCGGGCTGCGAGGCACGTTGGGTACATGATATCGGGTCTGGATGTTGTCAAGTACATTAGCGAACCGATCATTGAATGATACAACGTCTCGTTCACCTTCTCTCTGGTGAGATCAGGGTTGATACCATGATTGGTCACTAATGGGGTGGAAAGAGGAGCTGTCTAAGACATCCTGAATTTCTCCAGAACATCGTAAACATACTTCATTTTATGTATGAACGTTCCCTCGGGCAGTTGATCGACCTGGAGCCCTAAGATGAACTTCATCTCACCCATTGAAGACATTTCGAACTTCTGCTTCATTACTTTCTCAAAATCTTTGCAGAGTTCTTCATTTGTCGACCCGAAAATAATGTCATCCACATAAATTTGGACTATCAGAAGATGGCCATCGACTTCTTTTGTGAAGAGAGTGGCGTCTACCTTGCCTCGGATGAAGTTGTTGGCTAGCAGATGTTGAGAGAGCGTCTCGTACTAGGCTCTCGGGGCTTGATGTAAGCCGTACAACGCCTTGTCCAAAAGGTAAACCTTATCATTGTGGATTGGGTCGGTGAAGCCCAGTGGCTGTCCGACATATACCTCCTCTTTCACTTTGCCATAGAGAAATGTCGTCTTCACATCTAGCTGATACACTTTGAATCCTTTCCATGAAGCAAAAGCTAGGAAAATTCTGATAGCTTCAAGTCGAGCAGCCGGAGCGTAAACCTCGGTAAAGTCTATCCTCTCCTGCTGACTGAAACTCTGGACCACGAGTCGAGCTTTGTTACGAACAATAACCCCTCTGTCGTCTCTTTTACACTTAAACACCCACTTCGTGTTTATCTTCCTATGACCATCAGGCAAGTCCACCAGCTTCCATACTCCCAGCTTCTCAAACTGAATCAGCTCCTCCTGCATTGCGATGACCCATGAATCTTCAGTTAGTGCTTCTTGTACGTTCACGACTCAATCTGCGAAATGAAACAACTAAGTGAAAATTCGGTTTGTAAAGGAGCAACTTTAGTATAAAAGCAAGTAAGGCCATGGTCAATTTGGCTTCTGGTTCGAACGCCTGACTGTAGCTCTCCGATTATCAACTCCTCTGGATGGTATGAAAGAGTCCTTGGCATAACTTCGCCTGGAACATCCACCTCGCCTTCCAAATTAGTAACGTTCTGCTCAGCAACATGTTCATTGTCAGGAGTCGTCCGATCTGAAGGTTGGATTTTCTCCCCCTCAGACTCTGAATCACCACGGTCAAAAGTAGGAATATCATCAGAATCTGAATTATCTTCATTGATTGCCGTCTGATTTTCAAGAGCAGATTCACGTTCCGAAGAAGTCTGAGTTTGCTGGGCTTCATCATTCTCTCCAGCATAACTGGGACCAGCTTCATCATTATTGGAAGTTTGTTGTTGACGTTTAGAAGAACTTGCTGGAAATCTTCCCTGAGATGCTTCATATTCTCGTAAAATATCCAAATCATCAAAGAACTCTGGCTCTTCTTCTAACTCGAATGAATCCCATAAGGTATCGTAGTTGAATCGCCATGAGTCCACGGGCTTCTGTGGAGGCATTGTATAGCCTTTACATTCAACATGTTGTGCATCGACGATCTTCTTTATACTTGGAACAAAGACGCCTTTGAGCGGACTTGCATATCCCATAAAAATACCTTCAATACTCTTTGAACCAAATTTGCCATCGGGATCTAGAACAGTGCAGGGAGACCCGAACGGTTCTAAATATTCGAGATTAGGCTTGCGATTGTTGATCAACTCGAAACACGTTTTGATGTGCTTTTTCACAGTAAGTACCCTGTTGAGTGTATAGCAAGCGGCTGATACTGCTTCTGCCCAGAAATTGATTGGTAACTTGGAATCAGCTAGCATCGTTCTCGCCGCTTCGATCAACGTTTTGTTCTTTCTTTCTACGACTCCATTTTTTTGCGGAGTATAAGGTGCGCTGAACTCTTGCAATATACCTCGTCTATCACAGAACTCCTCCATTCTGTTGTTCTTAAATTCTGTACCATTGTCGCTTCGTATTCTTCGTATGCGTGTTCGGTACAAATTCTCTATCTTTCTGAATAACCTCAGCAAACTCTCAAATGTCTCGTCTTTTGACTTCAGGAACGACACCCACGAAAATCTCGAATAGTCGTCAGTGACTATGAGGCAATAAAGATCACCCGTAATACTTTTGACATTCACAGGACCAAAAAGATCCATGTGAAGTCTCTCTAGCGGCCTTGAGACTGAGTTTATCTTTTTGCTGGGATGGGATTTCTTTCGTTGTTTTCCTTTGATGAAACTAATACACTCCCCCTCAAGATGAAAACTCTTCAAGTGAACACCTTTTACCAAGTCATTATGCACCAGGTAGTTCATCTTGCGTAGGTGAATGTGGCCCATCTTTCGGTGCCACAACTGAGATTCCTTTTCAGTGGCTTTGGACATGAAGCAATGAGTTTGACCCGTGGTAGTCGTAGCTACGCTCATATCCAACACGTACAGATCATTAACTCGTGGTGCTCTCATGATGATCCACTCCTCGGGAATGACAAACCCGGCTTCAAGATCAGACATTCTTTGTCAGTGAAATGTGTCGAATACATTCGGTCACATATTTGAGAAATGCTAAGAAGATTATTCTCCAGCTCGGCTATGTAATTTACTCTTTCAAACGTGATAACACCATTTGACAATGTTCCTTCACCAATAATACGTCCTCCTTGATTACCAGCAAAACCGACATATCCACCATTAAACCTTCTAACATCATAAAGCAGGGTTTTTCTCCCTGTCATGTACCTAGAAGCTCCACTATCCATGATCCACTTTGAGATAGACCTCGGAAGCTCCTGCACATTTCACAAACGTTTAGTTAGAAATTGAAGCGACCCAAGCCTCCTTTAACTCGGGTAGCTTGACATCAATGCGAGTTGTGGTGTACAATGGTGGGAAATTCTTGTCATTCATTTTCAAGCTCTCTCCAGTCCCAACTTCAACCTCTTTGTATAAGAAAAACTCATCTTTTTGAGGTTAACCAGATGGTTGGTTTTTCTTGGGAACATACATCTTCCCTGGTGGGGTCGAAGTCTGTTTTTCCAACTTCTGGTAATAATCCAAAGGAACATTCATCTCAATCGGTTTGGTTGAAGATGATTGTTTTTCAGTAATAGGAACCTTTGGGTTTGGAACATTCGATGTCTTAGTCTCAGATTTTGGCTTCCAAGTTTGTTGCAAAGAAGCGACTCGTTTTTAAAATTTATCAGTTTTCTTTACCGATTCTTTTACAGGTTCAATTTTAACTTTGATGTTTTCCTTCTTCAAAATCTTTTTCTCAACAAACATTGGAGCTTTTCCTTTGACATCGTTCTTCTTTCTCGGACTCTCGACAACCACATACTTAGGCTTTGAGTTGGTGCACTTTCATGCAATGTGTCCAACTTCATTGCATTTAAAGCATGTGCGGGTGTCAATTTCCCGACTTTTGCCTTCAGTCTGAGGCTGTGAGGCCTTCTTCTCAAAGAATTCTTCATTTGATTTCGAAAAGATTTCTGATTCTTGTTCGGAATGTGAACTTGAACTTTTAACAAACACTTTCTTTTCGACAAACTTTTTGTTTTGAAAATTCTTCTTTTGATATTTCTTACCACCCTGATAACCTCCCGACCATCTGTTTTGATTATTATTGTTAAAACGTGGGGTTGCAACAGGTTTCTTATAGTAAGATTTATCTTTTTCAAAGTTCAAAAATCTTTTGACACTCTTTAAACCTTCAATTTCAGAAACATCTATTTCAACCAATTTGAACACTTGTTTCAGCTTGTCAACATTCACATTCTCAAGTGGAAATTCAATATCCGAATACAACTTATCAGAACCCGACATCTTGTACATCACAAGATTAGGTTCGTCACTTGAGTTGTTTTGGGATTTCGATTTCGGAATATAGTTATTCAAAAAACACTCTTCATCTTCAGTCGAATCACTGTCTGATTTTAAAACATTTTCAACCACATTCTTTAGAACTTCAGACTGAATGCTGTCTTCATCAGATGATGAAGTGAATGTGACATCGATTGTTTCTGGAAGTTATTCAGCATCTGATTTTTCATTTGTTTCAGAAATTTTATCCAACCCAGATTTTTTCTTTATAAAATTGTTTAACACGGGCGGTGGAACTTGATGATAACCCACCCCTGTTCAGTGACAACCCTCATAATTCCATGTATCCGTACAAATTATTAATGATAATTAAAGTGTTTGATGACTGTGCTGAATCATTTAACTGCTCTCTGATTACTGTGTTATGCTTACATGTATATGTTAACATACTAGTAGTATACAGAAAAGTTATTAAATAGTCCTTGGTGTTTTCCTGAGTGTTGAAAATTAAAAACGTTACAAAAATATATATATATAGGACACGTTACGGATTAATTAAGCACTTTAACGGAACAACACCGAACCGAACAACCGGACTTTACCCGGAACATAAAAATATTGCCAAAGACATAGTTTACACTTTTCTGAGCTAACTAGGGTCCCCGAATACCCTAACACCCATTATATTAATTAATACACTTAAACATACTAACTAAACCTTTAGATTCCAACTAGTTTATAACTATAACATTCCAACCCAACCGTACCCCCCCCCCCTTCAAAATGACGGTCACCCAAGGGGGTGACCCACATCCTTTCCTTGATTATTTTATTAATCTTGCTAAGTATCTAGTAGACACAATGTATGTTGGATAATATGGAGACATGGTCTATAAATTTGAACAAGGGTTCTTCACTCTCTTTCATTCCACACATCAAGCAACAACTCCTTCTCCTTCCTCTCTACCCCATTCACGGCAGCCACCACCCACCACCCTACAACCACCATCAACTTCCATTCAAGTCATTTTACATACACTCAAAGGTGCTACGGGTCATACAACGAAGCTCGGTGCTCTCGGAAGTGGAAGGACCTTCTCCATTCGCTATTAACCACCACATTTCTTCACTCGAACTTCCCTAGCCTTGAGCTAGTGGTAAGAACTTAGATCCGTTCATTCTTTATGTTATTTAAAGTGGTTAATAGATGTTTGATGATGAAAATCCATGAACACTAAAGAACCATGAACAAAGTCTTGCATATAAACTAACTTGTAATGAAATATTGATGAAACATGAAGAAGTGATGATAAACTGAAGTTGTCTTGATTATGTTACTGATTTACTTGCTGATCTACTTGTAATATTGATGTTTGACGTTGTTGTGATCACTAAACATGCTAACGGAATCAATCGAAAGCGCTTTAGAGTGTTAAAGACTGAAAACAGTAGGCTGTTTAATGATTACAGCCAACTTCAGTTGGCTGTAAGAGGACCGTAACTTAACGAAAAATGTATTTTCTAAAGTCTAGACTTATGTACTATGAAATACGGTTTTAATGGCACCGGAATCATAATTTTTGGACTCCGTTTACTATTTTTAAAGTGTCATTTCGTAACAGCAGCTAGAGCTGCAATTTTTCTGCTGAAAATATGTGTTCTGTTTTCGGTCCTAACTTGAATCCTGTGTAGAGTTAGATCATGAAACTTGTACTGTAAATGACCACTGATGTATTTGTAATCCTCCCACTGGAATTTCATAAATCGGACTCTCGATGAATTTTAAATAAATTATTACATGGACTGTGGTCAGAAAAAGATAAATCTGAGTTCAGTCCGGAAAAATGAATTTTTATAAAATATTGGTAATGAACTGGACCTCGATATTTTTACACAATAATATATGGAACGTTTAAGACATTCTGTAAAAATTTGGGAATTTTTGGAATAAGTTAACTATTTTATTAAAATGTCCAAAAACAGCCCGGTTTTGAATATTTAAGCTGAAACGACATAAGTTGTAATTTGCGTGTCTAAATGTTGAGTATGCTATCTGTGAATGATCTAACATGTTATATGTGTTATATGCATTATTGTATGTTTGCTTATGAGTGGGGAATGGATGGGAAGTATATATGGGCATAAACAGTTAAAGTAATGCATGCTATGTGATAGATACGTGTAGGAACTTTGTGCTCTATTTGAAAAATCACTAGATGACTAACTGGTAATCATATTAGGACGTGATTGACCGACCTTGACTGTTAGCTGTATTTGAGAATCTAACCGAGCAAACCGAGGTGAGTTCACACTTTCTACAAGGCATGGGATTCCCGGTGGTTTGGGAACGGGTTAAAGAATTTAAAACTAAATCTACATATCCCCGTGGGAAGATATGTACGGCCATCCTCCATAGATAGGATGCCATTATTAATCCTACGAATTCTCCTGGTGCAGAATACGTACGTTCGTCCTCCTAGTGTAGGACAACAACCTTAAAAACTAGCTAGACAAAACTCTATCAATAAGTCCCTCTTCATTATGTCGACTTAATCGCCGAGGCCATTGGCGAGCGGGTCATTAGTTAATAGTGCTATTACGTTTAACAAACCTCACACCGTGCCGGTCGGACGGGCGTGTACTAATGGACTATGGCAGACTATCAGTGATGATAGACGCTGATATAGGGCACAACTTATTTGCGTAGTAGTCGATAGCATACCGTCTAGTAGTTCACATGGGGAAAGCCCCCACTGATTATGGTTATGGTTTGGGTAATGAAAAAGGAACTGGTTAAACATACTTTCAACTACGGGGTAACCCCCACGGCAATTACGCCAACGAAAGTCAAACCACGTTTTTCAGAAATAACTTAAAACTAACCAAACGTGAACTCACTCAACTTTGTTGTTGACTCGTTGTTACATGCCTTACAGGTCGCTAAACGCTTGGAGCTTGCACGAGGAAGGAGTCGTTGTGGTGTACGGACTGTTATGTTCCATGCTTATTATTTAAATCCTTATGAACTTATTAAACTTGCTTTTTGAACTTTAACTTATAAACTATTGACTTATGCTTTTGGATTTACTTTCATGCTTCCGCTGTTTAAACTAAACATGGTTAACTAGCGTTGGTCACCAATCGTATTGTGGTTGGTCTTATTTACTTAATTACGATGTTCAATATGATTGGTGGCTCGATCCTGGTCACGTCACGCCTCCAAGCGGTGGTACTCCGCATGGTGGATTTTGGGGGGTGTGACAGATTGGTATCAGAGCCATTGGTTATAGTGAACTTGGATTTAAAAAGGGGAAAAGGTTTTTGCAAAACCAGACTATAACCTGTACAGTGTTCAACGATCCACAACGACGCTTCGCTCCACGTGCAAGACTCGACACAATAGGTGGTATGATTTATGTTATATTGTCGGTTAGATAGTTCTCACTGTGCATTAGATAATGTGATAATTGCTATTTGAACCTTGTGTGCTTACTCTCTATTGTCGTCCCACACTTTCGCACTTTTGCGACACCTTTCTCACTTACGTTGCTTCATTATGAAGATCATGAGCGGACGCGGAGGATGTATCAACCTCACTCAAGCCCAGTTGACGGCTTTGATCAACGAACGAGTCGCTGAGGCACTCGCAGCTAACCCTGCAGGAGGTATAACCTGCCATACCAACTCACCTTAGGACGTTTAGATCCTACCTTCGCAAATCAACCCTCATGCTTAATCTTGTCTTTTATTCTCGCGCAACAGGTTAACATGCTCAACCTCCTGTGTGCACGTTCAAAACCTTCATGGACTGTCGACCTACTACTTTCAGTGGCACTGAAGGAGCTGTAGGCCTCCTCCACTGGTTTGAGAAGCTCGAGTCTATCTTTGAGATGTGCGAATGCCCCGAGGCTCGTAGAGTGAAGTATGCTACTGGTACTCTTGAAGGAATAGCGCTCACGTGGTGGAACGCTCAGGTTCAGATGCTGGGGTTGGTTGCTGCTAATGCCACCCCATGGAACGATTTCAAGGAAATGATCAAGGAAGAGTATTGTAGCCGTGATGACATCCACAAACTAGAGGTGGAGTTTTTTAACCTGAAAATGACGGGGTCTGAGATTGAGGCGTATACGAAAAGGTCAAATGAGCTGGCCATCTTGTGCCCTACCATGGTGGACCCTCCCATCAAACGAATTGAGCTGTATCTCAAGGGCCTTGTACCAGAGATTCAAAGTCACATGACTTCAGCCAACTTGGGTACCATACAGCAAATCATCAAGTTGGCCCATCGACTCACTGACCAGGCGGTGAAGAAAAACAGGCTGCCCAAACGAATCAGTGCCACAGCTACTTCTGATGCACCTAGCGACAGCAAGCGAAAATGGGATGGGAACTCCGGAAAGGGTTCTACTTCAGTTCAGTCTCAGCAGCGAAAGACTGATGACTACCAGAGTCCTGGTCAGCAATCTTCCGGTAATCAAGGACAGGGTGGATACCGAGGAAACCACCCCAAGTGCAACCGGTGCAACAAGCATCACAGCCGGCAGTGCAACAAAGGTCGATGTCAGAGATGTCACAAGCTGGGCCATGAAGCTAGGGATTGCAGGAGCCCGCGTCCTACAAATCAAAATCGCCAACAACAACAAGAAGCTCCACAGAACCACCAGCAGCAGCAACAGCAGGGCAATAAAGGATGCTTTCAGTGTGGCGCTGAAGGCCACTTTAAGAGGAACTGCCCTCAGCTGAACCAGAATCAGAACAATAACAACCAAGGAAACGGGAACCACAATGGTAACAACAATGGAGGCAACAACGGGGGTAACAATAATGGCAACGGTGCCAGGGGACGTGTTTTCGTGCTGGGTCAGGGTGATGCAAGGAACGGTCCCAACGTTGTGATGGGTAAGTTTCTTCTGGACGACTTCTTTGTTTCTGTTTTATTTTATTCGGGTGCCGATACTAGTTATGTGTCCTTAAAAGTTAGCCAAATGCTTAAGCGCACTCCAACACTTTTGAACACCAAACACACGGTAGAACTAGCCAATGGTAAAAGTCTTGAAGCCACACGTAGTTAAAGGTTGTAACCTCTTCTTAGCTGGTCAGACTTTCTCTATCGATCTTATTCCTATCACACTTGGTAGTTTCGACGTAGTTATTGGGATGGATTGGCTATCTCATCATCAAGCGGAGATTGTTTGCAAGGAGAAAATCGTCTGCATTCCTCGTTCTGGTGAAGAACCTCTCATGATTCATGGCGACAAGAGTGGTGCTGTCGTAGGCATTATCTCTTTCCTTAAGGCCCAGAAGTGTTTGCGAAAGGGCCACACTGCCATTCTGGCGCTCGTTACTGACAAATCAACGGAAGAGAAGAGAATTGAAGACATTCCTATTGTGCGCGATTTTCCTGAGGTATTTCCTGAGGAATTACCTGGTCTTCCGCCTCATCGCCAAGTTGAGTTTCAAATCGAGCTAGCTCTTGGAGCAGCGCCCATAGCTCGAGCACCTTATCGTCTAGCTCCATCAGAACTTGAAGAACTATCCACGCAATTACAAGAACTCTTGGAAAAGGGTTTCATACGTCCTAGCTCTTCGCCATGGGGAGCCCCAGTGTTATTCGTAAAGAAGAAGGACGGTACTTTCAGAATGTGTATTGACTATCGCGAACTCAACAAGGTGACCGTGAAGAATCATTATACTCTTCCATGCATTGATGACTTGTTCGACCAGTTGCAAGGGTCGAGTTATTACTCTAAGATTGATTTGAGATCGGGATACCATCAGCTGAGAGTCCGAGAGGAGGACATCTTCAAAACAGCATTCAGAACTCGTTACGGCCATTACGAGTTTCTGGTCATGCCTTTCGGGTTGACGAATGCACCAGCAGTCTTCATGGATCTCATGAACCGAGTATGCAAACCTTACCTGGATAAGTTCGTTATTGTGTTCATCGAGGATATCCTGATCTATTCGAAGAGTCAAGAGGAACACGAGCAGCATCTATGACTTATGCTGGAACTTCTTCGAGCAGAGCAACTGTATGCTAA
>JARYGA010042839.1:0-43875 GCA_030545235.1 Helianthus tuberosus
CTCAACGGGATGAGGAATCCTGAATAACTGGTTTTTCATAAGAATTTTTGTAAATAGTTTACTGCTTTTCTTAAAAATCAAAAATACAAAGACATTGAAAAATCATAATCATAAAAAATAGAAAATTAAAAATGAGTTATCACTGTGTGAAAAAGGAGAAATGATAGTACATCAGCAAGTTAGACTGTCACACTCGAACTACAATAAATTGCTTAAGTGTGATAGCAGCTTCATTATACGATGTACCAGTAGGCAAAAAGCATGAAATAATCAACTTACCAATGTGATATAAACCTAAAAGCACTTAGTATGAGTGGGGAACACATCAGGGGTGTATGGTTTAATGACCTTAAATCTTGCGTTGATAGATTGCCAAAATCTGAAGTTTTGGGTCTTTATACTGTTATTTCATCTGGGGATATCAGGGTTGTCCTTCTGCTGCATCCAGATACATGCTGACCTAGGCACAACCAGGATATCTTAAAAGAGCAAACAATGCCAAATCCCATAAATGAAGAAGCTCTCATAGAGAGTTATTCAAAAAGTGCAAAATGCATAAATCGTACCAAAAAATGGTATTTGTCATAGCCCTCGTTAGATATTTTGGTCTCTTTGCTGTACGGAAGTACTGACCTATTCACCAAGTATCTAAACGTTGAAAAATAAAATGGATGAATTCAGTATACTCACCTACTACGATGAATCTTTGTGCATACCTTGATCGCGGGGGTATATCCTGAAGTGGGACACACTAATATATCAGAATTAATATTACCTTAACGTATCATACGGTAATGGTACTTGAAATGTTCATGCATTTTGTTTAAGTGGACAAACATACTGGTAATCGTCTTGGACTGCTTTTCACGAAAATTAAATACAGAATTATCTAATAGTGTGAAAACAGTTTGATTGTGCTGATATGATCTTCTTACCAGTGATTCTCACAAAAATAGAGTGTTTATTGTTTTTGTTATTTACTTGCTTTCAGAAAATATAAAAATCCAAAAATAGTGTCTTTTTCTGTTTAAAATTCTTAACGTACGAAAAACTGTTATTCTTGGACGAATTGTTACTGATAGGGGGAGACGGTGTTGGAAAGTGAGTTCAAAATTTTAAATCATGCGGGTTATAGGGTGTGATTAAAAAGTTTTGCGTGTTGGTGATAAATTGAAAATGCTTAATCTGTGATACAGTTTAACTATCTCTTGAATAATAATAATTTGTTTAACTTCTGTTGAAAAATTCTTATGGTTTCTCGAGATGTTTGTTTTATAGTAAACAGATTGAAGCAGTGTGTTGCTGAGAAGTTGCTGTGTTGCTGAGAAGTTGCTATGTTGCTGAGAAGTTGCTGTGTTGCTGAGAAGTTGCTATGAAGATGAGAGTTTGATTGGATGCATGGTAGAACCTCCTTTCTACATTGCAGACAAAGATTGAAGAGTTTGAAGATTGCTATACATATGCTGAACTGGAGTTTACTCAAACGCTAAAGTTTTTGCAGATTTGGTGATTGGATGCATCAGCTTAGGGGGAGTCTGTTGCTGACAGAAGCTGTTGAAGCTGAAGCTATCCAAAGACCAAAGACAGTGCGAGACTACATGAAGATTGCAAGAAGACTGAAGACAAAGTTATTTTATGAAGCTATTGTCAAGGGGGAGTTTGTTGGTGCATGTTTGTGACAACAGCTTAGATTTGGTCTTTGGATATCTTGTAACTAGTTAAACGATAAACAGTTAGCGGGTTTAGCTTTGTAATAGTTAGTTGAAATGTTTGGGCTAACCAAACCCAATGAATTAGGGTGATGGGGACGAATTGGGCTTGTCCAATTCGCAGTCCATGTTGGAAACCTTGGCCCAAGTAGCAAACCTTGTGTTATATAAGCAAGGTTAGACTTTAGGGTTTAGGTTAATCAGCCAGAACATTGTGTGAGAGCAATTTCGTGAAGGACTAGTGTCTTGGACGAATTTGAGTGTGGTTAGGGTTTAGATTGATCGTAATACGTTTGTTTGATAATCAATAGTAAACCCGGTTTGAAAGTGAATTGCTGTTTCTGTTCTTCTACTTGTTTCTGTGATATTCTGATCAAGAGGATTCCGCACTCTTGATTGGATTGACAATTCTGTTGAAGATCCATACGAATAGGGGACCTACACCATTGGCTCTGATACCAACTCTTCTGTCACACCCCGGCCACGTTAAAACAACAAAACCGCGGTGGAAACGCCGGGGAGTGATGCGACAGAATTATTGTTTCAACAACCATGGCAATTAAAGTTTTGTATTATTAGAAATAAAGTTACATTGTCTTAGGGTTCAAACAAAACACACATAATTAACAGTCTTTTAAGTCACTAAGGCCCAAGTCCGCCTAAGTGAAGCACAAACATCATCATGCGTTAGCACCTGAAACACATGTAAAAATAGGAACGTCAACATAAAAATGCCTGTGAGATACATAGGTTTTGTTTATGCAGGATTCATGACTTGTAGTTTAAAAGAAGTGTTTTACAAAATATAGTCATGAACCTTGTAAAATGTTTCCTTTATGAAATCATATGAAAATCGTTATGAAAATCAAATGATAATGAAAGGACAATGCATGGTTAAATGAATAACCAAGTAAAAGTGAATTTGTATAAAATATGTAATTTGTAAAACAATGTCATGTTCTTGTATAAAATGTTTCATGTCTTGCCCAAATGGTTTAGATAACGCAACAATGTATAATACAATAAAAGCACTTATATATAGGAAGTACCAGCGGCGTATCCACCATGCTTTTATCATATAACACATAGCCCCGTTACATAAGTCACTTATCAATAACCAACCAAAATGTCTTGTTCAATATTAAAATGTTTATGTGTAAACCATGTTCAATGTCATGTGTGAAATGTATCATGTATAACCAAATGAAATGCATAGCAAGTAAAAAGTATTTACTCAAACTATGTGATGATGTCAATGTGAAAACTGTATCATGTATGGTGAATAACTAGAAATTACTCAACCCCATAGTAAAATGTACAAAACAAAGTGTTTGAATAAACCTAAGTTTAAATCAAATGTTATGTTTTGCAGAAAAAAATGCTTTATGATTACAAACATTTATGCAGTAATGTTAATCGCATACATTCAAGCCTTGCGACTGTGGCGACAAACCTTTAAACAAATTAAAGGTTTATCTAAGTTATGTATATCGGATTCTGTAATTCCCAACTTCCAAACAAACCTAGGAAGTTGGAAACGGGATTTGTCAAGTCCTATGGTACCATTACATACTACCGAGCGGCGTGATCAATGTTAATGAATGTATTATTGTCCCGATTAAACACACCAAATGTCATAACCAATGTAGCATGTGAAAACCATGTACTAGGAATGCTAAGTAAACATGCCTAGTAGAAATGTTCATGAAAAACAATGTGCTAGCATGCTCAGTAAACATACATAGCAGAAATGTCATGTAAAACAATGTGTACATATGCTAAGTAAACATATGCAACAAATGTGAAATAAATCAATGTGCTAGCATGCTTAACATACATAGCAAAACATAATTGAAAGCATGTACTAGATATGTACTAGGTGAAAGTAGCATGTTTATGTCATAAAAGCAATGAAATGCATGAAAGTAACACGTATGTACATGTGTATCACCCCAAAGTATTTGAAAACGGTAAAAGAGGGGAACTATGTACTCACTTGGGATTGCCTAAAAGTCTTTGAAAATAAGACCAAATAAGGCTTCAAGGATCACGAATCAACCGGCACCTAGTATAGGTAACTATGTTAATAATCGGATCCTAAATAGGGAGATAGGATAGAATGATGTTCTATAAATCAAATAAGTATTTGAACTCATATGGTATGATTTAATAGAGCTAACATTCTGATTTGAAAGTCTATCTATGTGCTTTTGACCCGTTTCGACCCATTATGGTAGTATAAGCTACTAGAATGCGTCGTTTGCGTAAAACTATGTTCGGATGGTTAACTATGTGCTATGCCAAGTCTTACATGCCCAATTATCCCTAAACATGTTACTAAATCAGATTATATGTCAAAAAGTTGATCACATATTCAAAATACGGATTTATGCTTCAAAAGGGCATTTTGGTCATTTCCTATGGGGATACAAGCTAACTAGCAAATGATTAACCAATCCTATGTGATCATAAGGTATAACCTCAGAGGTTATTCCCTATGCAACTATGATCACTAATCAAGCTTGGTCGGATCCTAATGATCGACCAAACGGGTCGGGTTCGAAAGTCTAAGTGGTTGTCTAGACCGCTTCACTTACGACCCTAAACAAGCAATAAACTAATAGTGACGAGTTAAACATGTCAAAACATGTTTAACCTACTTAGAAAACTGATTTGGTATCGACACAAAGTGTTTTGACAAAGTGTTTTGATACCTAAAAGTAGTTCCGTTGCAAAATGCGTGCTAAAACGCATTTTGACCGAAACTTTGACTCGTCACTACACCTAGTTAACGTGGAAATCAGTAGGTATAATCGCTAAGGATTATAACCATCGTGATTACAATCACGTTACAAAGTTCAAACGAACTTTGCATTGACCATTGACTGGTCAAACTGAAAGTCAAACACTGTTTGACTTTTAAGCTAGAAAGCAATAAAAGAATGAAGGAGTGCTTACAAAAGGTCCTTGCTTGAACTTGATCTTATAATTCTCAGGTATAAAGTTATAAAAACATCAATTTAGAGAATTTAGATCAAGTGTGAGTTGCAACAAATGAAATGGTAGGCTATTTATAGTTGTTGCAAACTCACAAGATCAAGACACATGTTTGTGTAGCCTCCAAGCAAGAAATCATGGCCTTACATGTGTTACAAGCAGGTTCAAAGCCTTGGAGAGGTGTTAACTTGGTTAACACACCAAGAAATTTGCATAACAGCCCCTGAATTAACAACAGATTGCTAAAAAATGATTTCTGGTCGCTGGGGGTCTTCAGGCGGCCCGCGTAAGGCAGACGACCAGGCTTACGCAGCCGGTATGGTCCCTGCAGATCAGCAAACTTTCAACATTTACAGCATAGGTCCCTGCACTTGTTTGAGCCCATTTTAGGCACTTTTGACCCCCGTTAAGCCATTTTCAAGGCTCTACAAGGTCAATAAAGTTTATAGGACTCAAAATATGCTCGGAAAACTCTCGGATGTCGGCTCGTTTGGTCGTACGGTCGCGTTATTCGTTAAATTACGACGAAACTCAAACGGACGCAAAAACGAACCAAATTAAGCGACGAGTGGTATTTTTGCATGCCGATCACTAAAATAAAAATATTTTAGTGTGTACAAATATTTTGGATGTCCAGATGTGGTCAGAACGTAAGATATGCGCGAAAATGCAAACTTACGTCGTTTTTGACACTTTTAGCCCCTGTAAGATCAAATAAGCATATTTTCGCACACCGAACCTATCAAAGCTTATTTCTAAGCTATGTTTAGGTTATATATGGTATGTTTAACTTATGATCATGTTCCAGACTGTACGTTGCCTTACGAAACGGCAGACTTTTGCAGTTTGACGCAAATAGTCCCTGTGAGCGAATAAACTTGTTTTTGCCATACCAAACCTTCTAAAACTTATTTCTAAGTTATGTAAAGGTTATTTAAGGTATGTTAACCTTATGTTGCTGTTCTGGAGTGTTTTTCACGATAAACTGATTACGGTTACGCATCAGTTTGCGTATAACTTTCCAGGAAGCGATATAGAGTTTAAAATCAATCAAAAACCAAAACGCACAAAATGTCAAACATAAATAACAACATTGGGATCAAAACACACTGTTTTATTAATATTGAATTGTTCATAGTTTGTACAATGATATTACAAGCACAGATATCACATAAAATCCTGCGACTCATGATCTCATACTGGAGCTGCAATGTTAGAAGTAACTCATCCCGTGTATAACCAGTGAAATGTGAGGGATGGTAGGGATCAAAAATTGGCATGGTGTAAGGTGGGAACCATCTAAGTGGCTCATCTAGTGGTGAAGAAGTGAAATGAGCAGTAGGTGTAGACTGAGGTACGTGTGGATAAGCTGCTAAAACATGGGGATCATGGCTAGGCTGCTGGCTAGAAGTGTCTTCCCCTGGACGGGGTGCGGGTATATCCTGCAAGAAAACAATCGGCAGGTCGACACGGTGTACATCATACTCAATTGGGTGAGTAGGAGTAATATCAACAGGTGCAGGTGCAAGTGGGGGAGTGACTGGCTCAATAATAGGAGGGTCAGCGGGTGCAGGAACTGGATCAGGTATGAGTGTTGCAATGTCAGGTATGCAAATGGAATAGGATCATGGTCAGGCAAAGGCTCAGGAGCAAGTATCGGCTCAGGATCAGCGGGTACATCAACGGGCTGATCATCGGGAACAAAATCAGGCTCAATGTCATGTGGAGGGGATGGTGCAGCTGACATAGCTGTATCATCATCAGAATCTGTGGCGTAACGTCGCAGTCCAACTGCCTGTAAAGCGGATGATGACACAAACTCAAAGGAATCGGGGACAGAATGTAAACTAGAATCAGAAGAAATCTCGATGACAGGGATCTCAAGAAGTGGAGCAGCAATGACCTCTTCCGCTATCTCTCCATCACCTGGGCCCATCAGGGGGACCATCAACAAACAGGTCAAAATCATCGTCAAAAAGATCATTAAAAGGCCAATCCTTAGGAGGAATGACCATGAGAGGAACGGGAGCGAGGATCGGTGCCACAACATGCTCACCATCGGGGTGACCGATGATAAGATAATCGTGCATAGGAATAGGAATAACAAAAGGATCCTCGTCTAGGATACCATCAGCAATCGGTAAATCATCTCCGAAATCAGGCAGCGTAAAGGGCTGAAAGTCGTCGTCATCATCGGACGTCATCTCTGGGTCACTCTCGGTATCAGAAGTAAAGATCTCTGGCTCGGGTGCAATCTCATCATCTGAGACTACAGCCATGGGGTCATCGGTATCGGACAATCCACTCTCGGATGATGACATAGTGTCTGTAACAAAACAATCACAACATATGCACATATATCAACTACTAACATTAAACATGCAATCAATGATAATGTAATCACGTATCCTTCCTAGTCTCCCAGACTAAACCACCCAGTCTCCCAGACTGAACTACCCAGTCTCCCAGACTAAACCACCTAGTCTCTAGGACTAAACCTCCCAGTTTCTCAAACTGAACCACCTAGTCTCTCAGACTAAACCTCCCAGTCTCCCAGACTGAACTACCTAGTCTCTCAGACTAAACCTCCTAGTCTCCCAGACTGAACCACCCAGTCTCTCAGACTAAACCATAAACATAAACCTTGAAAAGTGTTTTGTGTCTTTTGTTTGTAAAAATGTTTGTTTCCCTGGATCTGGGCGTTTCGTGTATACAATGAAAACATGTTGTAAAATTATTTTCATGAGAGCCCTAATGATTGTAGTCTAGACTCAAGAAGGAACACTAGTTCGCTACAATCGAAGCTCTGATACCAAGCTGTCACACCCTGACTTTTGCGGAAGCGTGACTATGGTGTGACTTTCTTAATATCATTGCATTCAATCATAACAACAACTATATGATAAAAACCATAGATTGTCATCCATTAGATAAGTTTAAAAAACATCACAAACATCATTGTTTAAACAAAGACTTCAAATTCAAGTGTTACAAACCATACAAATTGTTTAGAGTTCCAGAAGGACTCATCAAAAGACTCTAAATAAAATCAGGTTTTGGTAGATGTGTCTCGTCCAGGAATAAGACACACTAACCAAACCCTAGGACAACGGATGACATCCTTTATTCATAACGCAACTTGAAACATCCAACGCCTGCCAGATCCACTTTTAATTCCCTGAAATACATGTATTTTGAAAACATCAACAAAAGTTGAGCGAGTTCGTGTGTTTGTTTGTGTGTATGAATAAACCTTTGAAATCATTGTAAGTATTTATGTAAATTTGTAAATCTCGGTATCAATGTGACAACCGTCAAAATTGCGTGTGTCCATACAATTAATTAATATTGATTTATGCTTAATGACTGTACTTAATTACAACTGCTGACTTAAACTGTCTTCTGATATCTATATCATAGATACATGTTCATTACATTTCATACTGTCACACCATTTATTACATACAGACTTTG
The DNA here is from genome assembly GCA_030545235.1 of Helianthus tuberosus. NCBI lineage: Eukaryota > Viridiplantae > Streptophyta > Magnoliopsida > Asterales > Asteraceae > Helianthus > Helianthus tuberosus. The sequence goes on from JARYGA010042839.1 coordinate 8,181, forward strand.
GTAACATACATGATGCACAAAGCACAGTTAGCACAGTTAGCGGATAACTCTGATACATGCTGACAATGTCAGTACATAGACAGACAGAGATTTGTGACCCCGTAAGGGCCAGAGACAAGGTACTACACTTGTATGGAGTGTAGGGAAGTAAGGACCATAAAACTGCATCTCTAGGTGATAGTTTAAGTGCCGGAAGTGCCTAAAACTCACTAAAAGTGCAGAATTCTGCATTTATCAACAAAAATCAGCATTTTAACATGCTAGTAAAACGCAAAAACATGGCAAAATGGTCCTGTATGCTTTCCTAAGTGTCGGGAATTGAAAGTGTCACAAAAAGTTACATAAAAGACACTATACGGAATAACTTAGCACTTTAACGGAACGGTATCTAACCGAACAACCGGACATTACCCAGAACACCAAAATATTGCTAAAAACATTGTTTTTATTTTACTGAGCTAGTTATGGTTCCCGAACACTTAAACTCTCTATATAAAACATGATACACATTAAACACTAGACTTTTACCTTTAACCACTCACTAATTAACTTATTTACCATTTAAATTACAATTTACCCCCCCCCCCCATATGTGATCTACGGTCAAGAGCATGGCCCCACCTCCAAGATACCTTAAATCTTCCAAAACCTCTAGTAATATTCATTTAGATCTTGATGTGATCTTGTGTGTACTAGAGGGAACATCAAACCCTTTGGATAATAACATTTGAGTTTATAAGAAAACCACTATCTTCTTCATCTTCACTTTAACTCACCACACTCTTCCCTCTCCTCTATAGCTTCGGCCGAACACCCAAGCACACACACCACCATTTTTCGGTTCAATCCAATTCAATCCAAGCTTGTCACAAGGTGATACAAGGTGCTTTAGGAGGCTCGATGCTCACGGAACTTGAAGGACCTCTCTTGTGTGCTATTATCCACTTCATTTTCACTAGTGTTCTTCCCTAGCTTCAAGCTAGTAGTAAGATCTTTATTAACTCTTGATACTTCATGTTTTTAGTGGTTAAAAGATATAACTTGTTGAAATAACAAGAACACTAAAAAGAACATGCACTTGAATCTTGAAACATAAAGATGAAATATGATGAAATGTTGTTAGTATGATGTTGTTTTGAATATGTTGATGTTTGCTTGATGATTACTAGAAATATTGATGTTGATCATTACATGGAACTTGCTAGATTATGATTAAAAACATGATTTAGCAAGATAAGGGATGATTATGTAACAACATGAAATAATCACCTTGATTAAACATGAACTTGAAAGTAAAGTGATTCTCTTGAAAAGTAATAAACCAAGTGAACTAGTAATCTTGTAAATCCAAGACTTGTGAATGATTTTTCTAAAGGAACCAAGTTTAAAAAGATGATTCTTGAAGGATCATGGGTTTTAATTAAACCTACACTATTTTTAGTGGAAAGACAAATAAATGAACCATAGAGAAACAAGAAAATGTTACGGATAAACATTTTTGTAAATTATGTTTACAAGTTGTAAACACCAAATCTTTTCAAGAATGAGATTTTAAATGAAGTAAACACACTTTGGAGGGTAACTAAACCCACTAAACGCTTTACCAAGTTACTACACATTTTTGTGAAAAATCAAGTTCATGTCATTATGTAAAATATATAGTTTTTGCACTTGGTAAGTGTAATATGGTTTAGTGATTTGTTGTTGATTGTTTGAATGATTTTCGAAAAGAAAATGATATGCTAATTAGCATGGATACCTCCATTTACCTCCATTTACAAAGGAAACTATGACGAAAATTTCTAAAAATTCCAACACTTAGAAAATATTTTCTAACAAGTGTTTACAAATATGTTTTTAACTTTGCTTTTCAAAATAAACTTCGCCATAGGTTTTGTTACAAATATACAAAGTATCGGAGGTTGGTTTTTGTAAATAAAATGAGTAAATATATATTTAGAATATATATTTTATACTAATACATTTGTGTGAATATTTGTTTACTTTGCGGAATAGTTATATTATTTTAGGGTAATATAATATAACTTACAAATTACCATGACATTTACAACTCCAAAATAATACAAAAAATTGCAAGGAATAAATATTTAAGTTACACACTTGATATTGTGAAACCGAACGCAAAAACGTAACTTATGAAATATTCTGGAGAATACCGTTACAGTATATTTTTGGTAAGCATGATTTTTTATACGAAAGAAGTGAAAGTATGGTTTTTATTACCAATTATATCATTATTTTTGGACAAGGAGAAAATATATTATTTTTGGGAGATAAAAGTATATTTTCTTGGGTTTATTAAGAAATATAATATTTTTGGGAAAAATATGTAATTTCTTGGAATGCATTATTTTTGGACAAACAAGTTTATATATATTTTCTAAGTGAGACATGGAAATATATTGTTTTGGAAATATATTGGATACTTATTAAGAAAATACGTACACACCGGAACACAACGCCAACATGGCAAGATATACCAATACAAGAATACGAAGATACATGTATAAGATACCCCCATCCTTGGGAAGGAAATACTTGAGAAGTATTGTTACAAAATATTGTTTAACCATTATTCCAACAATCAAATGTAATTTGAAGTTAAAGTAATCATTATTTTAGCAAATAAATATAACTTGGAATAACATTGAAGACATGACGTAAACGTAACTCAAAAACGCAAATACTAAGACAAGGCACGACCCGTTCGTCTAATAGACGTTAGAACATTGTAGGTAGTCGTGTATGCTGAGGAGATTGAGTTACAAGTACCGAAGACGCAATACAGTGAGTTCATGTCCCCCTTTTCTTTTAACTGGTTTCAGTTTTATACTTCGGGGGTGGAATGCATGTTACAATTGTTTACAGACCTTTTATACATGGTATGGTTAGCTTAAGGAGGGTTACTACTTAGATCATGTGAGTGGGTAGGCGGATACTTGAGGCCATTAATCCTCGTTGTAGGACCGAGGGACATGGGTGATAGATCTATTCGGGTGTAGCGAGCCCCACTGCTGAGTCCGCTGAGTGGACCATGAGGTGACTATGTCTTACCGACGAAATCTGCTAGGTTTGAGTCTTCCTGCATCACTTCACACATATCAATGGCCTTGCAAACCATTGGTGATCTCTTTTTCCTTATTGCTACATACCAGGGACTTTCATACATACTTACAATGTTTTCAAAGGTTTATTCATACACACAAACGAACACATGAACTCGCTCAACTTTTGTTGATGTTTTCAAACTACATGTATTTCAGGGAATTTATAAGTGGATCTGGCGGGCGTTGGAAGTTTTTATGCTGCGTTAAGAATAAAGATGTCATCCATGGTCTTTAAGTTTGGTCAGTGTGTCTCTTTCCTGGACAAGACACGCCTTCCAAACCTTGGTGCTATTTAATATCTTTTGATGAGTCCTTAGTGAACTCATAAACATTTTGTATGGTTGTAAAACTTGAAATTGAAGTCTACGCTTTTGAAACAAGGTTGTTATGTTTTAAACTTATTTTATGGATGACAAATCTATGGTTTTATCAAATAGTTGATGTTATGATTGAATGCAATGATATTAAAGAAGTCACACCATAATCACGCTTCCGCAAAAGTCAGGGTATGACAGCTTGGTATCAGAGCTTCGATCGTAGCGAACTAGGATTCTTTCTCGAGTCTAGACTACGATCATTAGGGCTCTCACGAAAATGTTTTACAACATGTTTTTATTGCATACACAAAACGTCCAGATCCAGGGAACAAACATTTTTACAAACAAAAGACACAAATCACATTTCAAAGAATTCATTTATAATTCAGTCTTAGAGACTGGGGAGGTTCAGTCTAGAGACTGGGGAGGTTCAGTCTTAGAGACTGGGGAGGTTTAGTCTTAGATAGTCTTAGAGACTGGGGAGGTTCAGTCTTAGAGACTGAGGGAGGTTCAGTCTTAGAGACTGGGGAGTTAGTCTGAGAGACTAGCTGGGTATTCAGTCTGAGAGACTGGGGAGTTAGTCTGAGAGACTAGCTGGGTATTCAGTCTGAGAGACTGGGGAGTTAGTCTGAGAGACTAGCTGGGTATTCAGTCTGAGAGACTGGGGAGTTAGTCTGAGAGACTAGCTGGGTAGTGCAGTCTGAGAGACTGGGTAATTCGGTTTGGGAAACTGGGTAGTTTAGTCTGAGAGACTGGGTAATTCAGTTTGGGGAACTGGGAAGTTTAGTCTGAGAGACTAGGGAGTTTCAGTCTGAGAGACTGGGTGTTTTCAGTCTGAGAGACTGGGTGTTTTCAGTCTGAGAGACTGGGTGTTTCAGTCTGAGAGACTGGGTGTTTTAGTCTAAGAGACTGGGCGTTTAGTCTGAGAGACTAGGAAGGATAGAAAGTTTCATGAAGAATAATGTGAATACATGACTACATGATAAATTACTTGTGTTTGCATATGCTAATTGTTAGTGATTACTATGGATACATGTGCTATGACTAATATGTACCGGCACACATGTCACTTTATTTTAGAAAGCGAGATATCAGGCATTGATAACCCTACGGCCCCCGCCACAGATAATGGGATTGCATCTGCACCGGAGATATTTACGTCAGACACTAAGAGTGATCCCGATATGCTGACCAAGGACGAGGACGACTTCCAACGATCCGCGCTACCAGATTTTGGGTGATACTTTACTCTTGCGGATGGCTTCCTTGACAAGAATCCTCCTGTCACTCTTGTTTCAGTCCATGACCACTACATCACTGGTCATCCCGATGGTAAGCACATCATGACACCAATCCTCGACGCCGTACCTCTTGTGGTCATTCCTCCCGAGGATATGCCTTTTGACGAATTGTTTGATGATAATGTTAACCTGTTTATTGGTGGCCCTCCTAATGACGCCCATAATGATGGAGAGATAGACGAGAACGTTGATACTAAATTCACTTCTTGAGACCCCTGTTATCAAGCTATCCTCTGATTCTAGTATACCCTCGATTTCAGACTCCTTTGAGTCTGTGACATCTGCAGCCTTACAAACGGCCGGATTACAGCTTTCTACTACTGACTCAGATGACGACGCCGCTATGATTGCTGCACTATCACCTGCTTAAGGCACCACACCTTTACACGACCCGGAGCCTGCTCCGGAGCCAGCTTCTATTCCTTTTGGGCCAGCTTGATGTTGCACCTGCTGATCCTGCACCCTTGCTTGATCATGACCCTATTTCTTTTGGTTTAATAGACATTGCACCCCTTATACCTGGCCCAGTACCTGCATCTGACAATCTCCTTATTGGCAGAGACGCTGGTTCCTGCACCTTCACCCGCTGATGTTTCCCCTATGGAGACCGACGTCCATTGCACTGGCATGTTTATCGCTTACTCTTAGGACTTACCCGCACCCCGGAAAGGTACTCCAGGTCGGCACCCGCGTAACGATCCCTATTGCTACTGCAACATTTTCTACAACCCCACAGGCCGCACCGTTTGCTACATTCACCTCTACATCGCTGGACGAGCCATTTTGATGCTTCCTATAATACACTATGCTGATTTTAGACCCTTACCATCCCTCACATTATGGAGGCTACACACGGAATGAATGCTTCTTTAACATCAGCTACAGTTTGAGGATATAAGTCGCAGAGTTTTGGAGCTTGAGCTGACACCACGTCCTCCACCCTGTCTATTACCAGTATACTTTGATCCTCCACATTCACCGAAGGTTCCTTTTGCATGCTCGCCTGCTGCTATTCCACCTTTCCCAGGTTTTTGAGGCTCGTTTCTTTACCGTTGAGCAGCAGATCAGTCAACTACTTCGACGTATATACGAGTTCGAGGCAGAGCTCACGCATGTTAGCAGTTTACCTTTCTTTCCTCCTCCACCTCAGTCACCAGTATAGTTGGTTCCTGGATTATGCGGGTTGCATTACATTTGGGTAAAGACACTAATGATAGGCCGAGATTATGGAGACTTTTGAAGACCACATCTGGCTACGTAATTTTGATACACTGATAAACTTGTTGGACAAGGGTAGGGTGACCCTGTGCCCCTCTTGATGTGATACATTTTGTAAGACAATACGATCGTGGTCGAAGAATAATGAGAGCCCAATCATCATTAAACAAGCAACAATACTTTGTGACCAATAACCAATGAAAGCTTAGTCGCTATGTCTTCGTTAAGCACGTTGTTGACCTATATGTGTGTGCTATAATTATAATGCTACGTGCTTGCTTGCTTTGCTCTCATTAAACATAATTCTCAAATTACTTGGTTATGCTATGATTATGCTATTACTTGATTGGTTGGTATGATAACCTATTATGTGTATGTACGTATGACCACTAAACAACTAAATGCACTTCTTGAACAAATATAACCTGACCTAATCAATCTTCTTCTTAGAAGATGTCGATACAAGGGAACGTCGATACCAACAACCCTCCGCCAACAACAGCGGCAGAACTACAAGAGCGCATCTCACAGGCCATTGCACAGCTCGAGGCCCTCCGCTCCGAACGCAGCGAAGGCTGCACCTACAAGCAGTTCTTGGTCCACAAACCTCGAGAATTCGACGGCACTGGGGGTTCCTTAGCCTTTGTGCGCTGGGTTGAGAAGACGGATTTTGTATTAGGATTGAGCAAATGTGGCCCAGAACATCAGGTCACGTATATAGCTGGACTATTTATAGATGGGGCTCTGTCATGGTGGAACCTTCAGGTTCAAACGTTGGGCGAGACTGCTGCGAATGCTTTGACGTGGGACGAACTAAAGGAATTGATGCGTAAAAGATATTGCTCTAGGGCAGAAGTCCAGAAGTTGGAAACTAAATTGTGGAATTTGAAAATGGAAGGTCCAAAGATAGCCGAGTATATGCAGAAATTTGGCGAATTATCACAAGTTACTTCGCGTTTGGTGGAACCAGAATCTAGGAAGATCGAACGTTTCATCGGGGGACTGGCACCTCAGATCCTAAGCCTGGTAACAACATCTAAGACTTCAAAAATCATCGAAGCGATCGACATGAGCGTGGCGCTCACTGAAGAAGCGGTTAGACTAGGAAAATTTTCCACACCGGAAGAGAAAAATGAGACTCCTGTAGAGTCATCTGGGGATAACAAGAGAAAGCTCGCAAATTTCAAGATGGTTACTCGGGTGAGTAGCAAGAAGAAGGCCAAAAAGGGAAAAGACTACATGGGTATCCTACCTAAGTGCGACAATTGTTTACGTTATCATGTCGGGCGATGTAAATATGGAAAATGTGATAACTGTGGTAAGAGGGGGCATCCTAAGGAAACTTGTAGGCAAGACACTGAACGTAGAAATGGAGGCCAAGATGGCAGCGAGAATCACGTAGAAAACAACGACAACGACAAAGGCAGGACGAGTGACAAACAAAAACGTGCTCAAGGGTGTCTTAACTGTGGGAGCAAGAAGCATTTCAGAAAATACTGCCCTAAGAAGAATCAGGCACAAGGATAAAAGCTCAGTAGCAGAGCTAGGGGAGCACACCGGGAATCCAAGCGTGGATATCGGTACGTCCCATATTACTCAACGTTATGCATCTGTGCTGCTAGATACTGTTGCAAATTTTAAGCTTCGCATCCCTAGAGTTTGAGAGTATACTTGGTTTAGTAGCAAGTAAGTTATATAACCGTACTCAGTAGAACTAGCTAATGGGAAGCTAGTGTAAGCCAAAAAAGTATTTGGAAACGGCAAGATAAACTCGGAGCACGTGAGTTTACGCTTGATCTACTGCCAGCTGAGTTGAGAAACTCCGACAAGGTAAGTAGGATGGATTGGTTTACGAGTGATCGAGCGGAGATTGATGCCCGCATCCCGATGGAAATCGAGGAAATGATCGTGACTCATGAAACAGGATACGCCTCTACGAATTACTAATTGCTTGAGGGCACGAAATTGGTTGCGTAAAGGATGTGTTGTTTTCTTGGCTCATGTTGGGGACAAGGGAGCCAAAGAACCAAAACTCAAAAATATTCCTGTGATAAGAAAAATACCCTGAAGCCTTCCCCAAAGGCTTGCCAGAATTATCTCCGCAACGACAAAATGAATCCCGCATCGATTTGATTCCAGGCGTCGCGCCTATGGTCGATGCACCGTAACAACTTTCGCCTTCGAAGATGCAAGGATTGTCAGTATAGTTTCAATAGTGGATAGAGAAGGAAGATAACAGACCAAAATTTCCGTTTTGGGTAACCTCAGTTCTGCTCATCAAAAGAAAGGACGATAGCTCCATGCAACCATCAAACTACCAGGAGCCGAACAAGCCAACCAACAAGAGTTGGTGACTCTTGCTAAGGATTAATGAATTACCTATTTAACTAACTAAGAGGGTCCAACTACTATTACACTACTGATCTATGATCGAGTATCATTAGCTATGAATTCAGGAAGAAAGTATATCGGGAGATTGTGGGACAATAATTTGTTTTTAAACATACACAAAAATGGTGTTTCCTACACAATGCACAAAACAGAGTTACACAGAATACGAAACCTTGAGGATCTAGAAAACATATGCTTAGGACCTTTGGGAACCCAGGTCCAAACTTGTAAAGGTTGTTACTTAGGAACGACATCTGTTAACTCAATCAAACACCATTAACCTGACATATATGCCATTTCAGTCAGCCAAACAGAAAGTACTCAAATTTCTTTTGTTAAGATCATTACTTTTGCTTCTAGCGAGTAGATGTTTGCATCTCTACTCCCCTGATGGTAGTTGCATCGCGCCAATTTTCTTCGCTGAGAGCGAACACATGTTTGCTTCGATACTTGGTCATTTCTTCATTTTAGCAAATACTCATTATTTCAGGACTCGGAAACTTTTATGACTCACATGCACCATTTGCTACGCATGTGGTTTCGATTCGAACAAACGCTTCATTGAATATCAAATATTAGTTTGCTAAATCTTGTGATTCGAATGACCTGCTTTATTGTAATTGTTGGCTCTTTTGTTACCAAGTCAACACACTTTCTTGAGACTTCATTTCTTTCAAGTTACATTCATGGTTTATCTTCGTAACCATGCTAAGATACCCTCGTTAATACATACGTTGTCAGGTTACCAAGTTCAATTGCTTGAACTTATCCATTTCGCATATTCAATTTAAAACGCCATATGATGTATTGAGAGCATCATATTCAAATATTTATGTGAAGGTTCTTTTGCTTCGAGTGGTAGTTAACTTGTGATTGGCCTACAACTCCACTAAATCGTTTATTGATTTCGATACCTTGCGTTGGTACTTTCACAGAATTGAAGCTTGCGCTAATTTAGTTACACACCCTATATACAGATTTAATTGTCTATTTATTTGTCCTAAATCCATTTTGGTTATCACGATTAAAGCGGTCCCAACACAGTTGTGTGTTAAGACAACGGTACATAGATTCATTTCTTATCACAATGTACCTCCTAAAGATTCTTTCATTGTCGATCGAATGCCTTGCGGTACTTGATACTTTTCCATCTACAATCAGAAACCGTAGTTCTTTGATGTTCCGTATTCAGTTGAAAACGCTATGACACTGTGTAAAACAAATCTTCAGATTGTTTCAGTGCCCTTTCTTTTGGTTTCAAATGTGGTGAACTTGTTCAGTCACCACTACTATTGGATTATGACATTACGACACCTTGTGGTGTCATTACAAACTTGTAGCTTGTGCTAATCATGGTCAACCGTTTCACACGAAACTACACATACTTTTGTTTGACCTTCCCTTTAAACGTTCCGAATGCGACTACGAAATGAAACAAAAATACACCTGATTCGCTTATATTTTATCCGGTGTATCTTCGAAATTCAAGAATGTCAACACACTAATCCTTACCGGTTATTTATCTGAAAGTTGACAGATCATTTTCATATTCAAGTTGTTAATTTTGAGTTCATATAGCGGATGCTATGGTTTGTGAAAACTCGTTTGCACATTGTGACCGATTGTTTGAGAATCCTATTGGTCAAAACTCCTCTTTTGTGGAACCCCTGTTAACTGAATTACGCTAGACTATACATCTATACATCTCATGTCCTTTGACGTCAAAAACTGGAACACATACCTTTTGACCATTGAGTTATTGTTGTTGAAATACATCCTTGGATTCACCTAATGTGAATAAGATTTGATTCGGTTTTGGGTAGTTATCTACCTCAGTACTATTCATATACGTACACGCATGGAGTTAAGGTAGTACAAATTTCGAGGACGAAATTTTATTAACAGGGGGAGAATGTGACAACCATCAAAATTGTGTGTGTCCATACAATTAATTAATATTGATTTATGCTTAATGACTGTACTTAATTACAACTGCTGACTTAAACTGTCTTCAGATTTCTATATCATACATACATGTGCATCACATTTCATACTGTCACACCATTTATTACATACAGACTTTGGTGACATACATGATGCACAAAGTACAGTTCGCACAGTTAGCGAATAACTCAGATACATGCTGACAATGTCAGTACATAGACAGACAGAGATTTGAGACCCCGTAAGGGCCAGAGACAAGGTACTACACTAGTATGGAGTGTAGGGAAGTAAGGACCATTAAACTGCGTCTCTAGGTGATAGTTTAAGTGCCGAAAAGTGCCTAAAACTCACTAAAAGTGCAGAATTCTGCATTTATCAACAAAAATCAGCATTTTAACATGCTAGTAACATGCAAAAACATGGCAAAATGGTCCTGTATGCTTTCCTAAGTGTCGGGAATTGAAAGTGTCACAAAAAGTTACATAAAAGACACTATACGGAATAACTTAGCACTTTAACGGAACGGTATCTAACCGAACAACCGGACATTACCCAGAATACCAAAATATTGCTAAAAACATTGTTTTTATTTTTCTGAGCTAGTTATGGTTCCCGAACACTTAAACTCTCTATATAAAGCATGATACACATTAAACACTAGACTTTTACCTTTAACCATTCACTAATTAACTTATTTACCATTTAAATTACAATTTACCCCCCCCCCCATATGTGATCTACGGTCAAGAGCATGGCCCCACCTCCAAGATACCTTAAATCATCCAAAATCTCTAGTAATATTCATTTAGATCTTGATGTGATCTTGTGTGTACTAGAGGGAACATCATCTTCACTTCAACTCACCACACTCTTCCCTCTCCTCTATAGCTTCGGCCGAACACCCAAGCACACACACCACCATTTTTTGGTTCAATCCAATTCAATCCAAGCTTGTCTCAAGATGATACAAGGTGCTTTAGGAGGCTCGGTGCTCACCGAACTTGAAGGACCTCTCTTGTGTGCTATTATCCACTTCATTTTCACTAGTGTTCTTCCCTAGCTTCAAGCTAGTAGTAAGATCTTTATTAACTCTTGATACTTCATGTTTTTAGTGGTTAAAAGATATAACGTGTTGAAATAACAAGAACACTAAAAAGAACATGCACTTGAATCTTGAAACATAAAGATGAAATATGATGAAATGTTGTGAGTATGATGTTGTTTTGAATATGTTGATGTTTGCTTGATGATTACTAGAAATATTGATTTTGATCATTACATGGAACTTGCTAGATTATGATTAAAAACATGATTTAGCAAGATAAGGGATGATTATGTAACAACAAGAAATAATCATCACCTTGATTAAACATGAACTTGAAAGTAAAATGATTCTCTTGAAAATTAATAAACCAAGTGAACTAGTAATCTTGTAAATCCAAGACTTGTGAATGATTTTCCTAAAGGAACCAAGTTTAAAAAGATGATTCTTGAAGGATCATGGCTTTTAATTAAACCTACACTATTTTTAGTGGAAAGACAAATAAATGAACCATAGAGAAACAAGAAAATGTTACGGATAAACATTTTTGTAAATTATGTTTACAAGTTGTAAACACCAAATCTTTTCAAGAATGAGATTTTAAATGAAGTAAACACACTTTGGAGGGTAACTAAACCCACTAAACGCTTTACCAAGTTACTACACATTTTTGTGAAAAATCAAGTTCATGTCATTATGTAAAATATATAGTTTTTGCACTTGGTAAGTGTAATATGGTTTAGTGATTTGTTGTTGATTGTTTGAATGATTTTCGAAAAGAAAATGATATGCTAATTAGCATGGATACCTCCATTTACAAAGGAAACTATGGCGAAATTTTCTAAAAATTCCAACACTTAGAAAATATTTTCTAACAAGTGTTTACAAATATGTTTTTAACTTTGCTTTTCAAAATAAACTTCGCCATAGGTTTTGTTACAAAAATACAAAGTATCGGAGGTTGGTTTTTGTAAATAAAATGAGTAAATATATATTTAGAATATATATTTTATACTAAGACATTTGTGTGAATATTTGTTTACTTTGTGGAATAGTTATATTATTTTAGGGTAAAATAATATAACCTACAAATTACCATGACATTTACAACTCCAAAATAATACCAAAAATTGCAAGGAATAAATATTTAAGTTACACACTTGATATTGTGAAACCGAACGCAAAAACGTAACTTATGAAATATTCCGGAGAATACCGTTACAGTATATTTTTGGTAAACGTGATTTTGGATACGAAAGAAGTGAAAGTATGGTTTTTATTACCAATTATATCATTATTTTTGAACAAGGAGAAAATATATTATTTTTGGGAGATAAAAATATATTTTCTTGGGTTTATTAAGAAATATAATATTTTTGGGAAAAATATGTAATTTCTTGGAATGCATTATTTTTGGACAAACAAGTTTATATATATTTTCTAAGTGAGACTTGGAAATATATTGTTTTGGAAATATATTGTGACAACCCGCACTAAACCAGGTATCCGTACGACTTAATTAATGATTAATTACTGCTTAATTACTGTGCTTGTTTGAACTAGCTGATGAACTGCTACTTGAATACTGATACATGAACTTACCTGCATCATACTTTACTTATCGTCACTACATTATTTACATGCTGAACCCTAGTGACAAACATGATGCACAAAAAGCACAGTAGCACTAAACGGATACACAGTGAACATGCTGATATAACCAGCATCAGGCAGACACTGCCTCTAAGGCCTGTGAAGAGCCTCAAATATTTTGCTACACTAATGGTGAGTGTAGGGATACAAGTGTTGTAGAACTGCGTCTCTAGGAATAAGATACACTGATTGGATGTGCCTAAAGCGTACTTTAAGTACAAAACACAGCACTTTAATAAATAACCCAGCTTCTAGCGGACTAGTAAAGTGCCAAAACATGGGGAAAATACTACTAGACACTTTCTAAAGTGTTGGAATTAAATTGTGTCACTAAAAATAACAATAACGACACTTTAAAGCTTTTGTAACGCTTTAACGGATTACTATCCAACCAAACAACCGGACTTTACCCGGAACATGAAAATATTATTATTTTCATTATTTATATTTTTCTGAGCTAGTTAGGGTCCCTGATTACCCTAACACCCGCCATAACGCATAGCATACAAGTAACTAAGTTTAAACACTTAACTTACTTAACTTAACCAATCTATGCTTAACTAAACTAGTTGATTTCGAACCAAGAGACCCCCGCCCCCCCAACCGAATCGGTCCCCTAGGGGACATACTTGTACCTTGCAAGATTTGCCAAATCTTGTATGCTTAAAATCTAGTTAACATAATTACCATTGGTTAATACCCACAAGAGTTGTCTATAAGTTAGATGCTTAGCACATATGATCATTCCATCTCACATTTCACCACAACATTACTCTCCTCTCCTCTCTTGATTCACGGCCGAGACCCCCACCCACCCTCATCATACTTTCGAGTTTGGTTCTTGCATTTCCATTATCATACAAACATCAAGGGTCGTATACGAGGAGTCTTGGAGCAAACGGAACACGAAGGACCTCTTTCTTTAGCTTTTATCCACGCCATTTTCGCCAAGAATCTTCCCTAGCCTTGAGCTAGAGGTATAACACTTAAAACTTATTTTTGAACTTATCTAAGGTGGTTAAAAGGATTTATGACGGTTAAATATCGTTAACATACAATTTGAAGCGTTAAAGTCTACTAGAAACTCTAAAAAATGATGGTTAATAGCATATGTGTTGTGTAAAAGTTGTAGTACTTGGAAGTTGTGATTATTGAGACCCGATCTATGATGTGGTAGCTCGGATCACCGTTTAACCCGGTTTGGTAAGATTGTAGATCTTAACATAAGCTTGTTTTGATTAACACAAGGGTTAAAAGGTGAAACTCTACCACACATGAATCATGAACTTGTGTAAAAGTATGTTTACTTGTAAAATAGTGTTTAAAACTAGCAGATCTACGTATCTGCAAGTGGTATTTTCAAAAGACCAAGCGTTAGAGAAATCATGTTTTCTAAAGGACGGATCTTACAATAATAAGAATGATATTTAGGACACACAAGTGTGTAAACACTTGTGTAACACAAGTTTCGACAAAATAACTATTTTTGGGAAAAATGACAAGAAGTTGTAAAGACGAAACTTCCATGAAAACAAGACTTTTACGAAACCGGATTGTTTTACATAAAGATCCACTAAAGGTAATAAGATTTACCTCATATTTCCGGAAAAACTACAAGTTCATGTAATATATACAAATTGTATATTTTGACTAGTAAAATATTGAAAAGTTGTTTGATAATGTTGAGAACATTGGTTGATTTGATTTGAAAAAGAAAATGATATGCTTGAAAGCGTGGCCACCTCCAGTTACAGAGGAAACTCTGGCGAAATTTTCCTAAAAACCTAACACTTGGACTTATTTACACTACAAGTGTTAGAATCATTTTTGACATGTTTTCAAAGCATAAATTTCGCCATGACTTTATTTACTAAATATTCGGAGGTGGGATTTTCACAAAATATTAACGTGATAAATATATATTTTCACACACTGTTTATGATTATTTTGTGAAATACATAAATATTATTTTTAGAGTAAAAATAATATTTACGAAAGTTAACGAATCCAAAATAATACAAACGCATCCACCATAAATATTTAAGTTACATCGGTAATTATATTACCACTCGAATGTTAAAACGTAACTTACACAATTACGGAAATATTTATGAACGCGTATTTTAACAACGTATTTTGGATAAATGCTTATGTTTTGGAGTTGGAAATATATAAAGATTAAGTGAGACTTAATGAGATAATTCGAAAGCACATGTATTAAATCCCCCATCCTTGGGAAGGAGATTAACTACCAAGTATACATATACAAAATGTAAACACGAAATAGTTGTCTAACTATTTCCCAAAGATGTAACTATAAAGCTAAGGCACGGCCGTCCGTCTAATAGAATTAGCACTTGTAGGTCGTCGCACAGCTTTCTGATTTGGAGTACTTGGTAGAGACGCATTCACTGTGAGTTCATGTCCCCCTTTTCTCTAACTGTTTTCAGTTTTCTTAACTGCGGGGGTGAAATACATGTTACTTTGTTTACAAGTACTATTATACACGGTATGTTAACGTAAGGAGGTTTACTACTTAGATCATGTGAATGGGTAGTCAGAACACCGAGGGACTTAAGCGGTAGATCTATCTGGGTGTAGCGAGCCCAACTCTAGGCCCAACAGAACGGACCTCTGTGAGGACCAACAGAACGGACCTTGAGTGACTTGGTTGCCCGACGCAAAAATCAGCTAGGTTGAGTCTTCCTACTTGCATTTCACACATGCTAATGGCCTTGCAAACCATTGGTGATCTCTTTTCCTTACACTGCTACATACCAGGGAACTTTTATACTTACAAGTGTTTTACTTACTCACTTGCACATGAACTCGCTCAACATTATTGTTGATTTTTCAACTTACATGTATTTCAGGAAATTAACGAGATCTGGCACGGTATGGCATGTTTTCCGCTGCACTAGTTTCCGAGGTCATCCGGGGTTTAGGGGATGTGTCTCTTTCCTGGACAAGACACAATCCTTAAACCATGTTATATTATGATTAAGTTTGTAATGTTTGTTGAACAAAGTTATGGTTGTTAGGGTATGTTCCCGTTAAAACACTGGTACTGTATTTGGTTTTCAAAACTTAATGGATGATCTTGCATGTTTTTAACTCATATAGCTTTGTTATGATTAAGCTATGGTATTAAGAAGTCACACCAAAATTAACCACGCTTCCGCAAAGCCAGGGTGTGACAGCTTGGTATCAGAGCTCTGATCATAGCGAACTAGGATTCCTTCTCGAGTCTAGACTATGATCACTAGGGCTCTCACGAAAACATTTTTTCTGCATACCACTTAAGTCCAGATCCAAACTTTTTACAAACAAATGTTGAGCACATTTTATTCATTATTATAGGCTTAGTCTGAGAGACTGAGGCTCGGTCTGAGAGATCGAGGAAATTGGCTAGTGAGACTAGGAGAATTGGCTAGTGGGACTAGGAGAATTGGCTAGTGAGACTAGGAGAGTTGGCTAGTGAGACTAGGAGAATTGGCTAGTGGGACTAGGAAGAGCAGTCTGAGAGGCTGGGAGGCTAGTGGGACTAGGAGAATGATTTGAATGCTTACTTGGTGACTATGTGATTAACTGATTATATGATTGATTATTATACATATATGTGTTTGTGTTACAAACGTCATGCTTTCATCAAGTACTAGAAAGATGGACACTACGAATCCCATGGCCATAGTATCAGACGACATAGTTTCATCGAAGCACGAGGTGTACATTTCCGATACTACCGGCACAGACAATGACGACTTTCAGCCCTTTTGCGCTGCCTGAAGTCGTAGCAGAGCCTACTGATGGCCATCTTGTTGGGAACTTGCCACTCGCAGTAATCCCTGCTCCTGTGCCCCTTGCCGTTTATCTTGTTGTTGATATGCCCCCGACATTGTCTCTGAAGACGATGTCGAACTATTAAGAGGAGGACCCACTTGAGGGCAAGGCCCTATTGCTGCTGGCATTAGGCTACTGCATGCGGACGCTCCTGTAGGGGAAACTCATGTCCATTCCCCTATCCCAGACTCATTTGAGTCTCTGACATCCGCATCTTCGCACATACAGGGAATGCAGCACCACTTACACGACGCCGACCCTGATATGGCACCATCAGCTGCACCGGATCCCGCACACAGATTTGAGTTTGATCGCGATAATGAGGACAATTCTGTTTTTCCGCCTGGTGTTGATCTAGACCATGACATTGAGTTCATGCACTTAGACCAGCCCTTGGGGGATCCTGTAGCCCTGTCGACCCCTGTGTTTGCTGATCCAGCTGATTTTTGAGATAGAGTTTTTGATTCGGAGCTAGCCGTGGCCCCTGAGCCAGGCGTTGCTCCTGACCCCGCATTGGAGCATGACCCTGTTCATGCCAATGCACCTACTGTTACTCCTTGATTGATCATCTGCTTGGACGAGAGAAAATTTGGGGTAACTGTGCAAGACAATTTATTATTTCGGGGGCCCACGTAATAACGACTTGTAGTGCACAGGAATCCTGGTGGACTCTGCGGGTCAAGCTAATGATAACCAATGCAGCAGGAAATAACTTAAACACGAATGACCAAGGCGATGTAGCCTCGAGTTCATTCTAGTACGAGCAACAAGCCAAATTGGCAAGCCTATGTGAAGGCTCAGAAATTTACTTCCCCACTCATACAGTGAGTATATTTGCGTGTGAAATTGGGTGATTACATGATGGCTTATGTTGCTATATACACCTCATAGACAATTGAAACGTTGTCTAACCCGCTTCACACCACTTCGACAAAAGGGAATGTCACCCAGACGTGACACAAACACCAGTACGTTGCCAAGGACAGAAGCCGAGCTGCAAGAACGCATCTCACCGATAAATGCACGACATGAAGCCCTCCACTCTAAGTACAACGATGGCATTACTGGAGATAACCCTCCAACTGGCTGCACCTATAAACAGTTCCTGAACTGCAAGCCTTTGAACTTTGATGGAACAGGAGGCACCGTTGCATTCGTTCGTTGGTCCGAAAAGACCAACTCCATTCTAAGAATGAGTAACTGTTCGCCCCAACAGAGTGTTACCTACATCTCGGGGATATTTCTAGATGGCACACTCTCTTAATGGAACCTCCAGGTTCAGACCCTTGGCACAGACGCTGCTTATGCACTGAGCTAGGACGAGCTCAAGGAAACGATTGAGAAGAAATGTTGTTTTAGGACTGGAATTTAGAAGCTTGAGGTGGAGTTCAGGAATTTGAAAATGGACGAACCAGAAATTCCTGAACTTGTCCAGCGATCGCACGACTTATCTAGAGTCGCCCCCCCCCCCCTACTTAGTCAAACCGGAGTTCAAAAGGACTGAACGATTCATTTGGACACTTGCACCCCAGATCAGGGGTATGGTCACTACCTCAAAGCCCTCAACCATTGCAGAAGCTATCAATATGGGTGATCTGTTATAACATGAGATGTTATGTGATTGATAACATGAGATGTTATGTGTTGATATTGTTGTATATTCTACTTATTATGACCTGACCAACGTAAACCATCTTTTAGAAGATGCCACCGAGACGTGAGACACACATGCCTACTAATGAGGCAGAACTCCAGCAGATTATTGCTGCTGCCATAGCACAGTATGCAGCATCTCAGCCCGGGATGAGCGGAAGTATTAACCAAGGCAATAACAATCCACCTCACGGGTGCACCTACAAACAGTTTCTAGACTGCAAACCGGTCAACTTTGATGGCACAGAAGGTGCTGTTGCCTTTGTTCGTTGGGCTGAGAAAACCGAGTCTGTACTTCGCATGAGCAAGTGCGCACTGGATCAGCAAGTCACCTATATCTCAGGGCTATTATTGGATGGAGCCCTCTCTTGGTGGAATCTACAAGTACAGACACTAGGCGAGGCTGCTGCCTACGCACTGACCTGGACCGAACTGAAGGAACTTATGCGCAAAAAGTACTGTTCCCGCGCAGAAATCCAGAGGTTGGAGACCGAGTTCTGGCACTTGAAAATGGACGGTCCAAAGGTAGCGGAGTACGTTCAACGATTCCATGACTTATCTCAAGTGGTTCCTTACATGGTCACACCAGAATACAAGCGAATCGAGCGCTTCATTTGGGGATTTGCTCCTCAAATCATAAGCATGGTGACCTCATCCAAGCCTGCTACTATTACTGAGGCGATTGATTTGAGCATAGCCCTCACTGAGGAAGCAATTCGTCTGAACAAGTTTGATGAGATCAAGACGAAGAAGGCAGAGACTCACGTCGAGTCATCAGGGGGTAACAAACGAAAGTTCTCAAACTTCAAGCAGGGCGCCAGTGTGGCGGTTAAGAAAGGAGGATCAGCTAGCAGTGAGAAGAAAGGCAAAGGATACCAGGGCACCCAGCCCAAGTGTAATAACTGTCAACGCCACCATACTGGCCATTGTAATGTGAAAGTATGTGAAGTGTGTGGAAAGTCGGGCCACTCGAAAGATTCTTGTTGGGCTAGTGCTGGCCGGGGAGGCCAGGGAGGATATGGAAACAGAAACAATAATCGTGGTGGTAATCGCCCACAAGGAAATAATGGAGGGAACGGAGTCAACAATGCGAACCAAAACAACCAGCAAGTTGGGGATGGCGCCGGAAGTGGTCGAAAAACTTGGATGTTTTAACTGCGGTGATGTTGGGCATTTTAAGAAGAACTGCCCAGATTTAAACCAAGCCCGTGGAAGGGTATTCCAAATCGAAGCAAGGGAAGCACGCCAGGACCCCAATGTTGTTACTGGTACGTTCCCTATCAATAAACGCTATGCATCCGTTTTATTTGATACTGGTGCCGATTATAGCTTCGTATCGTTAGAATTTAAGAATATGCTTGGGTTAGCCGCTAATAAGTTAGATATTCCCTACTCGATCGAATTAGCCAATGGGAAGTTGGTAGAAGCCAATGAAGTTATCAGAGGTTGTGTGATTGAATTGGGAGAACGTGAGTTCACTCTAGATCTACTACCAGTCCAGTTGGGAAGCTTCGACGTGGTGGTAGGAATGGATTGGTTATCAGGCAACAAGGCTGAGATAGTATGTCACGAAAAGGTTGTTCGTATCCCAACCAATGATGGTGAGACCATTGTTGTTCATGGAGAAAAGCGTGAGACGCCGTTGAGGATTATCAGCTGCTTGAAAGCAAGGAAGTGTTTGCAGAAAGGATGTGTTGCCTTCTTGGCACACATTGTGGATAAGAAGGCTGCTGAACCAAGAATCGAAGACATCCCTGTCGTAAGGGAATATCCAGAAGTCTTCCCAGAAGACTTACCTGGATTGCCACCTCAGAGGCAAGTAGAATTTCGCATCGACTTAGTTCCAGGCGCCGCGCCTGTGGCTAAGGCACCATATAGACTTGCTCCGTCTGAGATGCAGGAACTGTCAACGCAACTTCAAGAGTTGTTAGACAAGGGTTTTATCCGACCAAGCTTCTCGCCTTGGGGAGCTCCGGTCCTGTTTGTCAAGAAGAAGGACGGTAGTTTCCGCATGTGCATTGACTACAGAGAATTGAACAAGCTGACGATCAAGAATAGGTATCCTCTGCCAAGAATCGACGATCTGTTTGACCAACTGCAAGGCTCAAGCTTTTACTCTAAGATCGACCTTCGATCTGGATATCACCAGTTAAGGATACAAGAGGAAAGTATCCCAAAGACAGCCTTCAGGACTCGTTATGGGCACTACGAGTTCCTAGTTATGCCATTTGGTTTGACAAACGCACCGGCAGTATTCATGGATCTGATGAATAGAGTTTGCAAACCATACTTGGATAAGTTCGTGATTGTGTTCATCGACGACATTTTAATTTATTCAAGGACAAAGGCAGAGCACGAACAGCACCTAAGAGCTATTTTGGAGCTGCTAAAGAAGGAACAGTTGTATGCCAAGTTCTCTAAGTGCGAGTTTTGGCTACGCGAAGTCCAGTTTCTTGGACATATGGTTAATGGAAATGGAATCCATGTTGATCCCACAAAGATCGAAGCGATCAAGAATTGGGAAACGCCTAAGGCGCCAACCGAGATTCGACAATTCTTGGGTTTGGCTGGCTACTATCGAAGGTTCATTGAGGATTTTTCGAAGATCGCTCAACCATTGACGCTCCTCACGCAGAAGGATAAGAAGTTTGATTGGGGAATCAAACAGGATGAAGCCTTCCAGATATTGAAGGATAAGCTCTGCAACGCGCCTATCTTAGCTCTACCAGAAGGTACTGATGATTTTGTGGTATACTGCGACGCATCGCGCCAAGGATTGGGTTGCGTGTTGATGCAACGCCAAAAGGTTATTGCTTACGCATCGCGTCAACTAAAAGTGCACGAAAAGAACTATACCACACACGATTTGGAGCTCGGCGCAGTGGTTTTTGCTTTAAAGATCTGGAGACACTACCTTTATGGAACGAAGTGTACAATCTTTACAGATCACAAGAGCCTACAACACATATTCAACCAGAAGGAGCTGAATATGAGGCAAAGACGATGGGTTGAATTGTTGAACGACTACGACTGTGGGATAAAGTATCATCCGGGGAAGGTGAATGTGGTCGCCGATGCCCTAAGTCAAAAGGAAAGGATCAAGCCCATAAGGGTTAGGGCTCTAGAAATGATTATTCGAACCGATCTTTCCTTGCGCATTCGAGCTGCACAAAAAGAAGCCCTTAAGGAAGGAAACCGTGAAGAAGAATATCTCCGTGGGATGGAGAAGTTACTGGTACCAAACGAAGAAGGAACGTTATGTTTTGAGAAAAGAATTTGGGTTCCTTTGTTTGGAGATTTAAGGAAAGTTATTTTCGATGAAACTCACAAATCACGGTACTCTATCCACCCTGGATCGGACAAGATGTACCAGGATCTCAAAGATTATTATTGGTGGCCTAGGATGAAAGGCGATGTTGTTGTTTACGTGAGCAAATGTTTAACGTGCGCTAAGGTTATAGCGGAATACCAGAAGCCTTCAGGACTTCTGCAACAACCTGAGATTCCCAAGTGGAAATGGGAACAAATCTCAATGGAATTTTGTTACAAAATTGCCAAGAACGCCAAGAGGCCAGGATATGATTTGGGTGATAGTTGACCGCCTAACAAAATCCGCACACTTTCTGCCAATCAAAGAGAAAGACAGCACTAGTAAACTTGCGAAAATATACATGAGAGAGATTGTCGCCCGTCATGGAGTGCCTCTCTCAATCATCTCTGATAGAGACGGAAGGTTCGTGTCAAGAATATGGCAATCCTTCCAAGAAGCCTTTGGCTCACAATTGAATCTGAGCACTGCGTTCCATCCGCAAACTGACGGCCAGAGCGAGCGAACGATACAAACCTTGGAAGACATGCTGAGAGCGTGTGTTATGGATTTGGGCGGTAGCTGGGACAAACATTTACCTTTGGTAGAATTTTCATACAACAACAGCTACCACACCAGTATTGGTGTCGCGCCATTTGAAGCCCTATACGGACGCAAGTGCCGATCACCACTATGTTGGGCTGACGCTGGTGATAGGCAGCTTGCTGGTCCAGAGATCGTCCAAGAGACGACAGACAAAATTGCGCAAATTCTTAAACGCATTGAAGCAGCTCGCCACAGACAAAAGGCCTATGCGGATCCAAACCGAAAACATGTGGATTTCCAAGTTGGAGAAATGGTTTTATTGAAGGTATCACCCTGGAAGGGGGTGGCACGCTTTGGGAAGCGTGGAAAGTTAAATCCGCGCTACATTGGTCCTTTCAGAATTTTGGACAAAATAGGACAAGTAGCATACAAGTTGGACCTACCTGCTGAACTAAATGGTGTTCACGATACATTTCATGTATCCAATCTAAAGAAAAGTCCAACTCAAGTTGACGTTGCCATTCCCATCGACGAGATTCATGTTGACGACACGCTCCACTTCGTTGAAGAACCTGTTGAGGTCACAGATTGGAAAGTTAACAAGACCCGCCGGAGCAGTGTCAAGCTCGTCAAAGTTCGTTGGAATGCCAGACATGGTCCTGAGTTCACCTGGGAGCGTGAGGACCGGATGAAAGAGAAATACCCCCACCTTTTTCCTAAGAACCCTGCTTCTACAAGCAGAACTTAAATTTCGGGACGAAATTTATTTAACGGGGGGAGAATGTGACAACCCGCACTAAACCAGGTATCCGTACGACTTAATTAATGATTAATTACTGCTTAATTACTGTGCTTGTTTGAACTAGCTGATGAACTGCTACTTGAATACTGATACATGAACTTACCTGCATCATACTTTACTTATCGTCACTACATTATTTACATGCTGAACCCTAGTGACAAACATGATGCACAAAAAGCACAGTAGCACTAAACGGATACACAGTGAACATGCTGATATAACCAGCATCAGGCAGACACTGCCTCTAAGGCCTGTGAAGAGCCTCAAATATTTTGCTACACTAATGGTGAGTGTAGGGATACAAGTGTTGTAGAACTGCGTCTCTAGGAATAAGATACACTGATTGGATGTGCCTAAAGCGTACTTTAAGTACAAAACACAGCACTTTAATAAATAACCCAGCTTCTAGCGGACTAGTAAAGTGCCAAAACATGGGGAAAATACTACTAGACACTTTCTAAAGTGTTGGAATTAAATTGTGTCACTAAAAATAACAATAACGACACTTTAAAGCTTTTGTAACGCTTTAACGGATTACTATCCAACCAAACAACCGGACTTTACCCGGAACATGAAAATATTATTATTTTCACTATTTATATTTTTCTGAGCTAGTTAGGGTCCCTGATTACCCTAACACCCGCCATAACGCATAGCATACAAGTAACTAAGTTTAAACACTTAACTTACTTAACTTAACCAATCTATGCTTAACTAAACTAGTTGATTTCGAACCAAGAGACCCCCCCCCCCAACCGAATCGGTCCCCTAGGGGACATACTTGTACCTTGCAAGATTTGCCAAATCTTGTATGCTTAAAATCTAGTTAACATAATTACCATTGGTTAATACCCACAAGAGTTGTCTATAAGTTAGATGCTTAGCACATATGATCATTCCATCTCACATTTCACCACAACATTACTCTCCTCTCCTCTCTTGATTCACGGCCGAGACCCCCACCCACCCTCATCATACTTTCGAGTTTGGTTCTTGCATTTCCATTATCATACAAACATCAAGGGTCGTATACGAGGAGTCTTGGAGCAAACGGAACACGAAGGACCTCTTTCTTTAGCTTTTATCCACGCCATTTTCGCCAAGAATCTTCCCTAGCCTTGAGCTAGAGGTATAACACTTAAAACTTATTTTTGAACTTATCTAAGGTGGTTAAAAGGATTTATGACGGTTAAATATCGTTAACATACAATTTGAAGCGTTAAAGTCTACTAGAAACTCTAAAAAATGATGGTTAATAGCATATGTGTTGTGTAAAAGTTGTAGTACTTGGAAGTTGTGATTATTGAGACCCGATCTATGATGTGGTAGCTCGGATCACCGTTTAACCCGGTTTGGTAAGATTGTAGATCTTAACATAAGCTTGTTTTGATTAACACAAGGGTTAAAAGGTGAAACTCTACCACACATGAAACATGAACTTGTGTAAAAGTATGTTTACTTGTAAAATAGTGTTTAAAACTAGCAGATCTACGTATCTGCAAGTGGTATTTTCAAAAGACCAAGCGTTAGAGAAATCATGTTTTCTAAAGGACGGATCTTACAATAATAAGAATGATATTTAGGACACACAAGTGTGTAAACACTTGTGTAACACAAGTTTCGACAAAATAACTATTTTTGGGAAAAATGACAAGAAGTTGTAAAGACGAAACTTCCATGAAAACAAGACTTTTACGAAACCGGATTGTTTTACATAAAGATCCACTAAAGGTAATAAGATTTACCTCATATTTCCGGAAAAACTACAAGTTCATGTAATATATGCAAATTGTATATTTTGACTAGTAAAATATTGAAAAGTTGTTTGATAATGTTGAGAACATTGGTTGATTTGATTTGAAAAAGAAAATGATACGCTTGAAAGCGTGGCCACCTCCAGTTACAGAGGAAACTCTGGCGAAATTTTCCTAAAAACCTAACACTTGGACTTATTTACACTACAAGTGTTAGAATCATTTTTGACATGTTTTCAAAGCATAAATTTCGCCATGACTTTATTTACTAAATATTCGGAGGTGGGATTTTCACAAAATATTAACGTGATAAATATATATTTTCACACACTGTTTATGATTATTTTGTGAAATACATAAATATTATTTTTAGAGTAAAAATAATATTTACGAAAGTTAACGAATCCAAAATAATACAAACGCATCCACCATAAATATTTAAGTTACATCGGTAATTATATTACCACTCGAATGTTAAAACGTAACTTACACAATTACGGAAATATTTATGAACGCGTATTTTAACAACGTATTTTGGATAAATGCTTATGTTTTGGAGTTGGAAATATATAAAGATTAAGTGAGACTTAATGAGATAATTCGAAAGCACATGTATTAAATCCCCCATCCTTGGGAAGGAGATTAACTACCAAGTATACATATACAAAATGTAAACACGAAATAGTTGTCTAACTATTTCCCAAAGATGTAACTATAAAGCTAAGGCACGGCCGTCCGTCTAATAGAATTAGCACTTGTAGGTCGTCGCACAGCTTTCTGATTTGGAGTACTTGGTAGAGACGCATTCACTGTGAGTTCATGTCCCCCTTTTCTCTAACTGTTTTCAGTTTTCTTAACTGCGTGGGTGAAATACATGTTACTTTGTTTACAAGTACTATTATACACGGTATGTTAACGTAAGGAGGTTTACTACTTAGATCATGTGAATGGGTAGTCAGAACACCGAGGGACTTAAGCGGTAGATCTATCTGGGTGTAGCGAGCCCAACTCTAGGCCCAACAGAACGGACCTCTGTGAGGACCAACAGAACGGACCTTGAGTGACTTGGTTGCCCGACGCAAAAATCAGCTAGGTTGAGTCTTCCTACTTGCATTTCACACATGCTAATGGCCTTGCAAACCATTGGTGATCTCTTTTCCTTACACTGCTACATACCAGGGAACTTTTATACTTACAAGTGTTTTACTTACTCACTTGCACATGAACTCGCTCAACATTATTGTTGATTTTTCAACTTACATGTATTTCAGGAAATTAACGAGATCTGGCACGGTATGGCATGTTTTCCGCTGCACTAGTTTCCGAGGTCATCTGGGGTTTAGGGGATGTGTCTCTTTCCTGGACAAGACACAATCCTTAAACCATGTTATATTATGATTAAGTTTGTAATGTTTGTTGAACAAAGTTATGGTTGTTAGGGTATGTTCCCGTTAAAACACTGGTACTGTATTTGGTTTTCAAAACTTAATGGATGATCTTGCATGTTTTTAACTCATATAGCTTTGTTATGATTAAGCTATGGTATTAAGAAGTCACACCAAAATTAACCACGCTTCCGCAAAGCCAGGGTGTGACATATATTGGATACTTATTAAGAAAATACGTACACAATATATTGTCTTCAGTCACCGTAACTCAAGCTCATTCAGGTAAACACGACTACCTACAACGTACTATGATCTATTAGACGAGCGGGTCGTGCCTTGACTTTGTATTATTGTCTTTGAGTTACGATTCTTTTGTGTCTTCGATATTATTCCAAGTTATATAATTATTTGTTAAAATAATTAATATTTTAACTTAAATTATATTTATAAATTTTGGAATAATTGTTAAACAATTATTTTAACTTTATACTTCCCTAGTATTCAGGCTTGTATATCCTTCCCAAGGATGGGGGTATTTGTATTTGTATTCTTGTACTTGTATATTTTTGCCATGCATTAGAGTCGTATTTCGGTGTGCATTTATACATACGAGAATACGTATCTTCTTGTAATTGTTAAGTATTCTTATACTTAATTTCGTATTAATTTTTCCCGGAATATTTTCTTTAATAAAAGTCCACCAATATATACTTCCAAAATATATATTGTAATAAATATTATTTAGAAAAATTATTTATAATTTTTCTTTTGGCAAAAATATTTTTATTCTCTTATAAGTTCCAAAAATTAATATATTTTCAAGTACAACTTGGAAAATATATATAAACTCATTTTTCTCCGAAAATGACATACTTCATATTTATTTGAGAAAATTATATTTTTCACTCCATAAGTGTTGTATTTCATGTTTGAGTAAGAAAATAATATATTTTCTAAAATTTCCAAGATAAATATATGTTCATTCTTGCCAAAATTAATATATTTTTCCTTTATCAAAATATGACATCCTCTTGTAGTAATTGTGAAAATCATATTTTTATTTCCTTGGTGTCCAAAATATTATTTACCAAAATATACTTTGTGAATAAATTCCGGAATATTTTTGTAAGTCTTATTCCATAGTTCCGTTTTCACCAATATTTTTGTGTAAATGTGTATATTCATTTCTTGGAATTTTGGTAGTATTTTGGATTGTGATTCTTGGTATTTTAATGAGTTATATTATCTCATGTCCTAAACTAATATAACTAATACACAAAATATACAAATAATCACACACATGATGTCTTCTAAATATATATTTCCTAAATACATATTTAGTCACTTTTATTTATGAAAACCAACCTCCAATATTTGTATTTTTGTAACCAAAAATTATGGCAAAGTTTTTGTAACAAATTATGGTTTAAAATACACTTGTAAATACTTGTTTAGAAATATTTTTCTAAGTGTTTAGATTTTTAGAAAATTTTGCCATAGTTTCCTTTAAAAATGGAGGTTTCCATGCTTTGAAGCATATCATTTTCTTTTGTAAAAATCATCACAATCAACAATAAGCAACCTTTACTTACCATTTTGCCAAAAACAAGTAATAATCTATCACTTCATGAACTTGAATATTTGTAAAAATTTGTAGGAACTTACTAGTGTTATTACTAAGCCTTGTTATCCTTTAAAGTGTGATTAGTTCTTTAAAAACTTCATTCTTGAAGGAGATTGATCTTTACAACTTACGATTTTCATTTCTAAAAATGTTTCTTTATGATTTCTTCTTGTTTCACAAGTTTTTCCACACTTGTTTAACCACCAAAAATAAAGTTTGTTTATGTAAGAACCAAGGTCTAGCAAGACTTATATTTTTAACTTGGTTTCTTTAAAAATCAACCATAAATCTTTAGATCTACAAGTTTTACTACTCACTTTGATCATTATTTTTCAAGAAATCAAGGTATTCTTTCAAGTTCATGATTCATGTGTGGATGATCTATCATCCTACAATATTTCTACTTTCTCATCTTGCTAGATTATGTTTTTAATCATGATCTAGCAAGATCATATGATGATCTACATCATATACATGAACAAACAACAATCAACAAGCAAATCATCACATAAACAACTTAGTTTCATCATTAAACATGCTTATGTTCAAGTTTCATTCTTATGATCTTTAGTGTTCTTTAAGATTATGATTATGATTCTTCTTTAACCACTAAAAATGGAAGTAAACTAGCAAGATCAAGACTCTTACCACTAGCACAAGGCTAGGGATGATCAAGTGAAGTTATTAGATGGATAAAAGCAAATGAGAGAGGTCCTTCCACTTCCACAAGCTCCTAGCTTCTTTGTATGATCTCTAACACCTTTGTAAGTGTGTGGAATGAATGGAAGTGAAGTGATGGTGGTGGTAGGGTGGTGGTGGTCTTCGGCCAAGAGCATAAGAGAGGGAGAGGGGAGAGTAGTGTGTGAAGTTTGTGAAGATATGAACTTGCATGTCTTACTTATAACCATGTTCATAGTTTAACTCTTGTGAATTATGTTTAGGAAAGCAAATACAAGATCCATTAAATTATTAAAACAAATCAACTTTATGGGGCCCTTGTTGGGCCATAGACATGGGGGGGGGGGGGGTAGTAGGATAGGTTTTAACCAAACTAGTTACTTTCTAGTTGAAATCCAAGTATTTGTTACGTGCTTTAGTTATTAGATATTTGTATGGGGTGTTATGATGTTCGGGGACCATAACTAGCTTGGTAATGTTAAAACAGTACTTCTAGTGAAATTGTGGTGTTTCGGGTAGTGTCCGGTTGTTTGGTTGGTTACCGGTTTGTTAAAGTGCTAAACTCTGCAGTTTAGTGTGCTTTATGTATCTTTTTGTGACACTTTTGATTCCCGACACTTAGGAAAGCATTCAGGACCATTTAACCATGTTTCTGCATAATATTAGTGTGTTGGGAATCAAAAGTGTCA
Source organism: Helianthus tuberosus (assembly GCA_030545235.1). Taxonomy (NCBI): domain Eukaryota; kingdom Viridiplantae; phylum Streptophyta; class Magnoliopsida; order Asterales; family Asteraceae; genus Helianthus; species Helianthus tuberosus. Next base: position 37,456 of record JARYGA010042839.1, read on the forward strand.
CAATGATTTTTGCTGAATTTTGCTGAATTCAGCACTTTGGGTGAGTTTCAGGCACTTTCCGGCACTTAAACTATCACTAGAAAGGCAGTTTTGTGATCCTTACTTTCCTACACATTATAATAGTGTCATACTTGGTTTCTGGCCCATTTTGTGTCTTAACACATTGTCTGTCTACATGTTGAGTTCGGTCAGCATTTTTCTGATTTATCAGATAACTATGCTAATTGTACTTAATGCATCATTTGAGGCAATAAAGCTTTCATGCAATTTTGGTATAACATTAAACAATGTATGATGCACATGTATGTATATGGCAGTAATCAGAAAGTAGTTAATTGCAAATTTTGCACAGTTATTAAACACTAATCATGGTTAATCAATTGTACGGATACCTGAATTTTTTACAGTTGTCACAATGCATGCACAGATCTCCCCCTCAGCCTGAGCTCACTTGATTGTTCGTACAGAATTGACTTAGAAGAAAAGAGCTCACGGAACAGTACAGGGTACTGTTCTATTTATAGTACAGGATAACCACTGAGCATCTTCGGCTTACGTCACCATGAAAGTGACATCTAACCTCCTAACAAACTACAACTACTGATCTACACAACCACTGATACTAAACTACTGATTTACATAAAACAATACAATGCAAACCTAAACCACTGATTCTTCATTCCACTGTTGTAGCTTCAGTAGTGCTTTGGTCTTCGGTAGTACTTGAGATACATCAGTAGATTAACCTTCAGCATTTTAATCTCATCAGTCTTTAGATCAGCAACAGTTGTAATGGGCAGTACTTTGAGTCTATCAGATGTTAGGGCCACTGTCATGAGAGAAGACTTGTACAGATGCTGCTTATGAAGGATCCACTGATCTGAACCAGTTTTGGCTTTATCAACTGTTCCTTTGTAGGGTTCAATCCCAACAATCTCCCCCTGGAATAGATGATGCCAAAACACTTCATTATTTAAGATCTTTATAGCCTCATCAAGAATTCCCTAACTTGCCCTTTGAATTGTAATTCAAAGTTCATGGAATCTTCATTATCCTCATCCATACACAGTTGAAGCTCAAGGAGATCTTGTAAATCTTCTACACTCAGGCCAAGTGCATTCTCTCTTGATATGTGCTTAACTTCACCATTGGACTTGAGCAAAGTCAATACGTGGGTCTTTTGATCAGACTTCCACTTTAGTATTTTTGAGTTTAGTGGGATCCTGGGAGAGTTTTTATTTTTGATGAGTTTGGTGATGGAGGCCTGCTCAGAACCCTTTTGGCAAGTTCTTGTAATTTTTCTGAGTTAGGATCCTCCACTATAATTCTTTTGGTAGCTTCTTTCACGTAAATAGCTTCACTTGCTACATCTTCAGCATCAGTCTGTTTTTGCTTCTTCCTTTGATTCATAACAATGAGGGAAGTGTCAGATGATGTGAACAGTGTTTTCAAAGTGAGGGCCTGTTGCTGAGATTCATCAATCTTCTTGGTTCTGTATGTTGGTTTCTTTGGCAGTTTAGGATCTGTTTTTCTTAATCATTCCAACTTTTCATATGCCCTGTCAGTGTATTACCTTGACCATTTTGCTATGGCTTTGACTGTACCAAACTTTGCTGCAACCAACTCTTGCTTCTTTCTTTTATACTCCAAAGTAAGATCAACAATTGCCTTTTTGTACTTGCTCCAATTTGGTGCAGATCTTTTCATACTTTGATCATTCTTTATTCTTTCAATTCTATTAGCTTCACCTTTCAAAGCAATGAGTGGCCAGTCATTGAAATGCTCAACCTTAGCTGGATAGAATTTTTCCCTGATGATCAATTCAAGGAGGTCTTTTCTCATCTCCTTTTGCAGGTTAGCTTTTGGTGGCAGGTTGGGCATTTTTTTACTCAAATCTCTTGCATAATCTTCCAATTGTTTAACTTTGGGAAGTAGAAACCGCATTCGAGTTGAGTAATTGTTATCACTTTCCCCTTTGCATTCATATTTGGCTCGTAATTCAACTTGTCTGGCTTTGAGTTTTAAATACTCATCCATGTTGTTTGGATCTCTAAAACCAACAAGAGAGGGGAATTTTCTTTTTGAAGGGTCATCCACTATGTAGAACTGTTTCATTTCATTCTTTACTGCATGCAATTCTAGTGGATAACTGGCTGCTACTGGTACAACATTTGCAGGATCATGTCCTTGAAGTACTTTTGAATCTTTGATTGGATTGGCCAATGTTGGAGGAATGAATGGGTGAGGTTTGATTACATTGTAAGGTGTGGATGATATTGGAACAGGTGCTGGTATGTCATCATCATGCACCTGAAACTTTCTTTTTCTTGTATACACCTTTTTGGGAGAAGGTGTTTTTGTTTGAGTTTTTGGAACAAAAAGGATTATGGCTTGAGAAGGGGTGTTTGAAGTGATTGGTGACTGACTAACAGTTGTTGAAACAACTGGTGTCTCAACCACTGTTGTCACTACAACTGTTGATGTGTCAACTGTTATTTTCTGCTTTTTGGCAGGTGGTGTTGTATTTGGTGTAACAGTGGATTGAGTGGTGGTTGGTGAAATGATTAGGGAAGTGGTTGACACAACATCTGTTAAAATAACTGAAGTATCAATAGCTGTTGATACAATAGGTGTCTCAACATCTGTTGGTTTTGTGGTTTGATGTGAGGAACTTTTGGGGATTTCAGAGTTTTGTTTAGTGGTTTTGGAAGGTGTGGTTTTGGGTTGGCTAACCTTTCTGGTAGTCTTTCTTCTGTTTGAAGTACCCTGCACTTCCTTGACCATAAAAACTTTCTTCTCCTCTACAAATCTTTTATCACCCTTTGTTTCCATTTTCTCTTTTCTCTTTGCTTTTTCTTCGGCAAAGGTATTGAGAGTCACATCAACCTTCTTTGAACCATCTGGCTTAGGAATCTCCACAACTGGTTTAGCCATTGGATCTGGTGGTAGATACAACCCTTCTTTTCCTTTCTTTCCTTTCTCCCCCTTTTTGGCATCATCGGGGTTTTCTACATAAACAATTGTAGGAGGAGAAGTGCCAGTGGTTTGGAGTAGATGAGCTTTGATGGCCTTTATATCAGCTTGAGTATCTTTATACCTAGCTTCCAACATATTCTTGAACATCTGAAGCTGAATTTCATGCTGTTGATCAGCATATTGCCTTTGTTGATGAAGCATAGGTTGAAACAAGTGCCATAGCTCAGTGGGGGATGGAACAGATGTTGCAGCATATTTTTGATATCTGTAACAGATGTTTAAATTTTGTCTACTATCTCCGTCAATTCTTCGTATTTTAAACCATCACCCAAGTGAATGGGATCATCTGATTTCCCACTAGCAGTGGTTGTATCAGCAGTTGGACCAGAAGAAGTTTCTACTGGTGCATCCACTGATACCCCTTTTTCTTGGTACTGGGGACTCCCCTCTACATCAACTATCTTATTTAACACACCAGTGGGTAAATGAAATACACCAGTGGTTAATTTGATAGCATTAGTAGAGGTTGCCTTCAAGGGAGACTTACTGATGAAACTACTGTCCAGGTATAAATCAGTGGATTCGATACCTGTAGTAGCTGCTCCACTTGAACTACTGACAGGAATTACTTGTAACTCAAGGATAGAGGAATCAAACTCAATCACTTTTTGGAGTATATTCTCAGTGATAGGTGGTTGAGAAGAACAGATTTGTGTCTGATCCATATCCAATGCATTCAACAGGGGTAGAAAAGATGGTGGAATTCATGAAGTGATGATGGGAGTTGAAAGAGAATTTGCCCTGGAGTAGGGCTGTGGAAGATGGATTCAAGTGGATCTAGAGCTTCATAATGTGGTGTCCCTGTGTATACAACCTGATCCTTTTGTGAGGATGCAGGAGGAGTTTCAGGCTCAGGTTGAGATCTTTCTACCATCTGCTGTGAGGAAGTAGCAGCAGTGGTTATAGGTGACTTTTTTGTTGTCACAGGAGTTACTTCTGGGATCTCATCTTCCAGAAGATCCTTTTTGGATGGGTTGGTGGGCTTTTTGGTAATTTTCTTTTTTGGATTTTGTGACATCTGTGCTTGTGTAATCATTATACAAACTCTGAACAATTCAATATTAATAAAACAATGTGTTTTGATCCCAATGTTTGTTATTTATGTTTGACATTTTGCACGTTTTGGTTTTTGATCGATTTTGAACTCTATATAGCTTTCTGGAAAGTTATACGCAAACTGATGCGTAAACGCGATCAGTTTAACGTGAAAAACACTCCGGAACAGTAACATAAGCTTAACATACCTTAAATAACCTTTACATAACTTAGAAATAAGTTTTAGAAGGTTTGGTATGGCAAAAACAAGTTTATTCGCTCACAGGGACTATTTGCGTCAACTTGCAAAAGTCTGCCGTTTCGTAAGGCAACCTACAGTCTGGAACTTGATCATAAGCTAAAAATACCATATATAACCTAAACATAGCTTAGAAATAAGCTTTGATAGGTTCGATGTGCGAAAACATGCTTATATGATCTTGCAGGGACTAAAAGTGTCAAAAATGGCGTAAGTTTGCATTTTCGCGCATATCTTACGTTCTGACCACATCTGGACATCCAAAATTTTTGTACACACTAATATATTTTTATTTTAGTGATCGGCATGCAAAAATTCCACTCGTCGCTCAATTTGGTTCGTTTTCGCGTCCGTTTGAGTTTCGTAGTAATTTAACGAATAACGCGACCGTACGACCAAACGAGCTGACATCCGAGAGTTTTCCTAGCACATTTTGAGTCCTCTAAACTTTATTGACCTTATAGAGCCTTGAAAATGGCTTAACGGGGGTCAAAAGGGCCTGAAATGAGCTTAATACATGTGCAGGGACCAATATTGCAGATCTGCCAAACTTGTCCACACGGGCCGCGTAAGCCCATCCCTTAGCTTAAGCGGGCCGCGTGAAAGGCCCAGCGATAGAATCAGTATTTTTCAGCTGCTTTTTGATTTCTAAGGGGCTTTCTTGCAATTCCTTTGTGTGATCATCAAGTTAACACTTCTCCAAGTCATGCTAGCTGTCCCTAAACACTTGTATGGCTGGGATTTATTGCTTAATGGCCAAACAAACTACTTGTAATGATCCTAGTGCATCACCATAAGTATATATAGCTTGGCCATTTCATTTGGTTCTTCACACTAGGTCTAAAATTCTCTAAGTTGGGGTTAAATAACTTCATACCTGAGAATTTATAAGATCAAATTCAATCAAGGACCTTTTGTAAGTCTTCCTTCATTCTTTTATTGCTTTCTAGCTTAAAAGTCGAACAGTGTTTGACTTTCAGTTTGACCAGTCAATGGTCAACGCAAAGTTCGTTAGAACTTTGTAACGTGATTGTAATCACGATGGTTATAATCCTTAGCGATTATACCTACTGATTACCACGTTAGCTAGGCGTAGTGACGAGTCAAAGTGTCGGTCAAAATGCGTTTTAGCGCACATTTTGCAACGGAACTACTTATAGGTATCAAAACACTTTGTTTATGTCAACTTCCATTTTAAAGTTATATTTATAGCATAAAATACGCACATAATTTAATTTATGACATAAAACATATTTTAAAAAATATAATATGGGTTAAATGGGTCAACCCGCCAACCAGACTGGGTTGACCCGAACCTGGCCCATTTAGCTAAACGGGTTCGCGAGTTCAACCTGAAACTGGCCCGAACCCGTTTAGACTAAACCCAAACCCACGAATTTCGTATTAGGTTCGTGTCGTGTTTTCAGGTCGTGTCAGAAATTCACACCCCTGCTGGCACCGTTCTTTGCCAGATCACGAATCTCCGCCGCAAACTTACCCCACGGCCGCTGCCTCACGCCTCTGTAATGTTTCCCCATTTCAGTTCTAGTCGGCGATTCTGCTTCAAAACTTGAAATTTCCGGCGAACTCACAAATATCTCCGGCTCTGATTTAACAGTAGTCGTGTAATTTTCCAATGTATTCATCGATAGACACTCGAAATTCAACGTTTCATGTAGAAACCAAGCGATGAGTCATCAGAATCATTCTGTTCAAAGGGCAATTCACCCCAAGCATCCGATAAGTAAAGAAACTTGTCATTGCTCCTGCAGTGCATAGGCGGGAAACTATCACTCGAATTTATCGCTGAATCGTCTAGCAAATGACGGCGAATAGATTCGAGAAGAGCGAATTCGGAGTCGAACCAGTTGTTTGGCATCATGTTTTAGCATTAATAGGTAACGAAGTTCACACAACGCCACCGTGAGGGCTGGCTTCATTCACCATGTTTCTACGAACCTTGTTGGTGGTTGGATCCCAACCCTCCATCACTTCATGGTGGTGGTTGTGTCTTGGTTGTATAATCGGAAGTCTAGCCCTAGATAGAGAAAGTAGGAAAATGTCGTTTACAGATTGCAATTATGTAATTT